>CM064546.1:16903854-16946136 GCA_032716605.1 Paralithodes platypus | reverse complement strand
TGTATTTGTGGGCATACCAAAAAGCTTTGTGTATATAGCCTAGTCACACGCTCGCAGTTAGGCCTACATTCGATTCTAATTTAACGGCTGGTGTAAACTTGGTAAAGCCACCCTCCATCCGAGGCCGGTAACAAAACAATTTACCCAACGCCTGGCCGTGGGATACAATAAGGGTTCAAGGGGCTTTATCCCCCTATGACTTATTGTCATCATCAATATATCACCAGCAGGGGCAAATAACCACAGTCAAATTAGACGCGAATGTAACTGCGACTGTGCGACTACTTAAATAAAGGGGACGATAGATCAAGCTAACACAAACTCTTCCGGCATTTTTTTCCTAATGTATTTAGGATTTTTTAGGATTTATGACCTGAAACAGTTGAAAGATGACAATTTTATGGTTTAGTTTAGGCTATACAAAAACATTTGCTTTGTAACTTAGATACTCATATTTATGTTTATAATTGCAGTTGAGTGGGTTTTTTCTTTTTTATATGTAGGCGCGAGGCTAAACAAATATTATTTTTTTGTTTTATAGGCTAACCCTAGGCTGAATTTATGCTAATAAATATTAATTGGAGGGAGCAAATCTGTCAAGGAATTAGCCTAGATGTGGAACTTTACAGCCAATTTGCTATAGCCCTGTTTGAGACTACAGAGGTTAGAGATCGTTGGATAAAATAATATGTTGAGGGGGCCATTCACCCCCAATGCAATATTGTCATCATGATATATATTGCCAGCAGGGGGCAAATGGCCTAGGCCTAGCCTAAACTACAACAAAAATCGCCGTCAAAATAGACGCGAACTTATATTAAACTCCGGCCGCATCGACCATTGCCCGCACCGGCCGTTACCCGGTTATTGTTGAGGTCCTGAGGAACCGTATGACTTTGACGAGATCTTCCCTCCGCATCTCCGCATACCATGTATCGTCGTACGGTACCTCTTCCCCTCCACATTCTACATCTGGTAGTCCTACATATGCCTACTAAGCCTCGCCTCGTCCCGTCACTGCAGCATGTGCGATGGTGCGTCCCTTTCTGGATTCAAAGATGGCTTCCGTCCGACAGAGCCTACTGGATTGTCTGGGGTTGGTTGATAAGGGCACCTCGATTCAAGACATTGCTCTGGCCCTAGTACTGCGGTTTGTAGGTCTCTGGTTCACCACCTGATGACCTGCTATTGGGTTGTTGCCTTACCAGTGTTACGGTTCTACGAATGACCTAAGAGTGAAAGTGGCACCGGTGGTGAATTTTAACCTTAACTATAAACTAATTTAATTGTGAAATAGGATCTCCGCGCGACTACGGTGGGACGGACGTGGGCGAGATTCGCCTGATGGTTGAGGCACTTAACCCCCAAGACAAGACAAGACAAATTCTAGTGCTGGTTTACTCAGATTTTGTGAGTTTTAATTTAGCCTAGCCTAGGCCTAAGTCTCCTAAGAGTTCAGAAAATTTGGAAAGGCACCCCCATACTAGCCTACCCATAGCCTAATAGGCCTAGTGATTTCTTTTTTGGCAGGACCCCCCACAAATTGTAATATAGCCTAGGCCTAGATAGCTAAGTTCTGGAATGCATGTGTAGATAGCCGCCTAGAAAATGTAGGCTAGGATACTTCCTTGTAATTTAAGTGTTGATTCATTGGAACAATCTATTAGGCCTAGACCAGGGGCAGGAAATAACATTTAAAAATGACGTGTAAAAAGTCGCCCAGAACGGGCGGGCGCTATGTTATTCTAATTTGGGAGCTTATTCGTCTGTTGATGGACTTTGTCCTTAATTGGGGATCCTATGAATTAGCACAGATGATGATGACTTACCGTTTACATCATAATACGTGACGGGGCCGACAGGGGGGGGGCCAGAGCCGCAGGAGACCCCCTCAACATATTTGGTGTCCCCACAGTAAACTTTTAATGGGATGGGAGGTAGTTACCGGGGTGTACGGTCGGTCCGGTTTACATGAGGGCGATCGCCGCGGTTAACTTCGCGTCTTATTTTGACGGCGATTTTTTTTCGGCATATTTAATTTTATTCACTTTCATTTTATTTTAGGGCTATAATCTAAGCTTTGGCACGAACAATTAAACCCTAACCTAGTCTTTCTTAAAGATTCTCTACTCTTCCAGTAGCCTATAAGCCTTACTTTAGGTCATTTTTAAAGGCGCCACAATTAAATGGTTGGTATTTTAAACGGACACTACTGCCAGCATTATGAGAAACAACTTTTATTAGAGATAATAGGCAACAATAGATTCGCCATATTTTTCTCCATAGGCGAAAGTCCGCATGGAGGATTTTCGTTATCGACAAATTGAATAAATTCCCACTTCACAGACAAAATAGACAAATACACCAAAAATCGGGGTGTGGGGGCCAGCAGCCCCCACCCCTAATACGCTACTATAATAGGTTAGGTAAGGTTGTTAGTTATGCTAGGCTAATGTCCTTTCAAAGGGGTATAGGCCTAGTAAACACTAGGATAGCCTATACCTGGTCAAGGGTAAGTCCTGCTGTAGTCAACTTGAATGCTACCTTAAATTGTAATATTAGACTAGGCATAGCCTATAGATAAAATAGCCTAGCCTACTTATTTATTGTAGCCTATAATATAGGCCAAGCCGGTAGAATGTAGAGTTCGGGCGTACCGCCACCATTGTTTACACTGCGCAGAGCGGCGACGGAAGCTTGCCATCATGTTCCCGTCTATTTTGACTGCCATTGGGTACAATAATATGTTGGGGGGGGGGGTTTGCGGGAATTTTTTTGGTTGTTTTCCCCCTAACGGCAATATTATATGATGATGACAACAGTCATGGGGCCAAACCCCCTCCTAAACTTATTATGGTACCAAATGGCATCAAAAATAGACGGGAACATTATCGCAAGTGTCCGACGCCGACACCGCCGCCGTCATGTTTACATATGTCGATCACCGTGGTTAAAGGCTGGTTCACACATAGCCGAGTCGGTGCGCGAGTCCAACACGAGTCACACTCGTCGATTATCGCCGTCGCTGGAGGCTGAGTCGGCCGCGAGTAGCAATTGCTCCGAGTCAAGGAGAGTGTAACACGAGTTAACTCGATTCAATACGAGTCAACACGTGTTCATGCAAGAGTCTGTACGAGTAACTGAGAGTCAAAACGAGTGTAACACGAACCCAACACGAGTGTCAAAAATTTGAAAAATAATGGCCACATTCCAGGGCACGTAAACAAAGAGTATGGACGAGTCCTAACACGAGTCAACGCGATTGTTACACGGATCAACACGATTGTTATACGGATCAACACGAAAGACAACGCGTTGACTCTCGTTGGATCTCTGTTGCACACGTGTTGACTCGTGATACATCCGTGTAAACTCTCGTTGATCTTCCTACATTTTTGAAATAACGGTATTTCAAATGACACTTGCTTTTTCGTGTTACACTCGTGTTTTTTTTCTCAGTGGATCGTGTTTACTCTTGTTTACTCGTGTTTTCACTTGTGTTTGAATCGTTTAAACTCTGGCATCATGGGGGGCACCAAATTTGGCACTCACATTCGTGCTTTCTACTCTTGTTGATACATGTTGCATGTGTGTTACATACGTGTTGTTGCGTGTAGACACGTGTTGCTTCGTCAACGTCGAAATGATGACGAAAAGCGACGAATCACCAAAGAGTGTTACACGGGTTTACACGAGTCAACACGAGTTAACACGAATAACGAAGAGTTATTCAGAGTCAAACACGAGTTAACACGTATGTACACGAGTCTACACGTATTTAGGCCACACTCATGGGTACTCGCCACAGGAACCAAAAATGTCATGCATGCATGAAATTTTTGGACCCCGTGGCGAGTAAACAAAGAGTATACACGGCGTAGCACGAGTCTATACGAGTGTTGAGGAGTATCGACGAGTCATTGCTGAATAGCAAAATTTCATCACTCGTGTTGGACTCGCGCACCGACCCGGCTTATGTGTTGAACCAGCCTTTAGTTCGCGTCTATTTTGAAGGCGTTTTTTTTGGTTATTTGTCTCCTGCTGGCAATATATATGATGATGACAATATGTCATGGGGGGGTGTGACCCCCCTCAACCTATTATTGTATCCAAAAGCAGTCAAATAGACGGGAACATGATGGCCAGCGTCCGCCGCCGCCCCGCGTAGTGTAAACAAGGCTGGCGGTACACCCGAACTCTACATTCTACCCCACTAATTTTCCACATAGCATAACCGATGATTATCAATGATCAATCCCAGTCAGAAACGTCCATGCTTCCCTCCCATAAGTCAATGTCGGGATTACCACACTGTCATGCAAGGACTTCTTTACTTCCATGCTGATCACCCTATTTCTTCTTACTGCTTTCAGAGTTCCTACAACGCTCTTCCCCTGTTACACTTTCTCCCACACTTCTTCATCCATAGGCCTACTCACATCTTTACTCAACACACTGCCCAAATACTTAAATGAGCTGGCATTCTTCATAGCCGTTCAACCTCACTTCACACTCTATGGTTGCACCCCTTTCAATGACCATAATATTGCTCTTCCTAGCATTTACCTCCAGATTCCGTTTTTCACACACTGTTCCAAACATATTTACCTGACCCTGCAACTCCCATTCACTATCGCTCATCAGAACTGTGTTGTCAGCAACAGTAGTACCGGTACTGTACTGTTGAGGCAACTTCCACTCGTTTCCTTCCCTTATCAGCGGTACACCAACATCCGCTGCTCTTCCTTGTATTTCTTTCATGACTCCATCCATATACTGTACTGGTATATATTGAACAACCATGGGGACATCACACACACCCTTGCTTTAACCCAACATTCAGATTAAAGAACTCGCTCTGTTAATTATCCACACATACTGACACCTTTGCACCCTCATACATGCTCTTCATTGCTTTCAGCAACTTGCCATCTACTCCGTATATTCTCAGTACCGGTATATACTTTCCACATACCTTCTCTATCAATTCTGTCATAGGCCTTCTCCAACTCCATAAATGCAGCATACAACTTTTGTCGCTTCTCCAGATATTTCTCCACAACACATTTCCGGGCAAAAATCTGAGCTACACATCCTCTTCCCTTCCTAAGATGACTACAGTATGCTAACCGTTTCCCCAGCAATACTGACTGAAAATGCCCAAATATATTGCATGTCCTCTTCAGATTATCTAAAATATGTAAAATTACACCAAATACCACTACAGTAGCACTGAAATCAATAAAACTCACTAACAGGATAAATAAATGGAAGAAATACTCCAAAAGATTAATATGTTAACCCTTTACCCAGCAATACTGACTGAAAATGCCTAAATAGATTGCATGTGCTCTTCAGATTTATACATACATACGTACATAACATTTTAAGACTGAGTGCTCCACACAGATGTGCAGTTTCAGTCTCTTTTCCTAATGGCGGCGTTCCAGGCAACCCTGTTAAGGGATGCTTTACTTGTCAAGTTTTTGGATTTGAGATCGGCACGTATAGTCCGATCCCAGGTCTTACTCGGTCCACCCCTTGGTGCAGCTCCCTCCACAATCGCAGACCTGCATCTTTTCACCCAATTTTGTTCATCCATTCTCTCCACATGTCCATACCATCCCAGTTTACTTGTACGCATCTCCTCGCTAATACTCTTTATACCTAAACGTCTCTTCAGCTCATTTGTTATTCTGTTGACATCCTTTATCTGAAATATGTAAAATTACACCAATTACCAACTACATTACCAAAAAATTTAATAAAGTACACTAACAGGATAAAGAAATGTAAGAAATAGCCCTAAAGATGAATTTATCTATCTATCTATTGACGGACGCCTTGATCCCCGAAGGATTGGCCACGAACGAAACACCCCTATGCACCTCTGTCCCCCAGTCAGTCGACGCCCCTCCTCCCATCCAGCACCGCTTTCACGCATATACTTCTTAACTCCATCCTTCCACCTCTCTCTCGGTTTATTTCTCCCTCTGTCCTTCCACCTCACTCGTACACGCTCTTAGTCATGCTCTCGCTTCCCATACGTTCCACATGGCCGAACCATCTCAAGGTGTTCTTTTTCGCACTTTCCAGTACATTCACACCACACCTCTCTCGTACTTCCTCATTCGTCTGTCTATCCCTCCATGTAACTTTGCACACACTTCTCAAGTAACTCATTTCCATCCCTTTCACTCTTGGTTTGAATCTCTCCAACAACGTCCATGCTTCGCTTCCGTAAGTCAGTGTCGGGATTACCACACTGTCATGCAATGACTTCTTCAGTTCCATGCTGACCACCCTATTTCATGTTACTGCTTTCAGCATTCCTACAACCCTCTTCCCCTGTTGCACCCTCTCCCACACTTCTTCATCCATACTCCCATCTTTACTCTGTACACTGCCAAGATACTTAAATGAGCTGACAATCTCCATAGCCTGACCGTTCAACTTCACCTCACACTCTGTGGCTTCACCCCTTTCGAAGACCATAACCTTGCTCTTCCCCGCATTTACCTTCAGATTCCATTTTTCGCACACTGTTCCAAAAATATTTACCAGACCCTGCAACTCCCATTCATATCATCAGCAAACAGCAGTACACAAACATCCACTGCTCTTCCTTGTATTTCTTTTATGACTCCATCCATATACTGTATATATAGAACAACCATCTGGACATCACACACCCTTGCTTTACCAAACATTCAGATCAAAGAACTCCCTCTGTTCATTCTTCACACGTACTGATACCTTTGCACTCTCATACATACTCTTCACTGCTTTCAGCAACTTGCCATCTACTCCATATATTCTCAGTACTTTCCACATACCTTCTCTATCAACTCTGTCATTCCACTCGTTGCCTTCCCTTATTAGTGGTACACCAACATCCACTGCTCATCCTTGCATTTCTTTTATGACTCCATCCATATACAGTTCAGTATATATTGAACAACCACAGGGACATCACACACCCTTTCTTTAACCCAAAATTCAGATCAAAGAACTCGCTCTGTTCATTCTCAACACATACTGACACCTTTGCACCCTCATACATGCTTTTCACTGCTTTCAGCAACTTGCTATCTGCTCCGTATATTCCAAGTACTTTCTACATACCGGTACCTTCTCTATCAACTCTGTCATAGGCCTTCTCCAAGTCCATGAAGGCAGCATACAACTTTTGTCCCTTCTCAAGATATTTCTCCACAACATATTTCAGGGCAAAGATCTGAGCTACACATCCTCTTCCCTTCCTATGATGAATACTGTCTGTTAACCGTTTCCCCAGCAATACTGACTGGAAATGCCCAAATATATTGCATGTGCTCTTCTGATTTATCTAAAATATGTAAAATTATACCAAAATACCAACTACATTAGCACAAAACTCAATCAATCACAGAAACAGGATAAAAACATAGAATAAATACCCCAAAAGATGAATACGTTAACCCTTTCCCCAGCAATACTTACTGAACATGCACAAATAAATTGCATGTGCTCTCCAGATTTAGCTGAAATATGTAAAATTACACCAAATACTAACTACATTAGCACAAAAATCAATCAAGCACTTTAACAGGATAAATAAAATGGAAGAAATAGCCCAAAAATGAATTTATCTATAGCCTACCGGTATACATTGCCGGACACCTTGATCCCCGAAGGGGTGACCATGAACGAAACGCCTGCGTATTTCAAGCTCGCTTGAGTTATCACTCGATCGTCTTTTAGAGCTTTTTGGCCCTGGATAATTACCACAGCATCGCGTCATAAGGAGTTTGAGGGGGTTAAATTGCTAGATACATAGAGGAAGAGGAATGCCAAGTAAAGCTAAACAAAAATATATAAGATATTATTAACATCTATCTATCTATCTATTGCCTGACGCCGTGATCCCCGAAGGGGTGGCCAAGAACGAACCGCCCCCATGCACCTCTGTCCCCAGTCAGTCGACGCCCCTCCCCCCAACCAGCACCGCCTTCGTTCATGTACTTCCTCACTCCATCCTTCCACCTCTCATTCGGTCTAACCTCCCTCTCTGTCCCTCCACCTCGCTCTCATACACCCTCTTAGTCATTCTCTCTCGCTTTCCATACGTTCCATATGGCCGAACCATCTCAAGTTGTTCCTTTTCACACTTTCCAGCACATCTACCTCCACACCACACCTCCTTCTTACTTCCTCATTAGTCTGTCTATCCCTCCATATAACTCCGCACGCACTCCTTAAGTAATTCATTTCCACTGCTCTCACTCTTGGTCTGAGTCTCTCAACCAACGTCCATGCTTCGCTTCCGTAAGTCAGTGTCGGGTTACCACACTGTCATGCAAGGACTTCTTCACTTCCATACTGACCACCCTATTTCTTGTTACTGCTTTTAGCGTTCCTACAACCCTCTTCCCCTGTTGTACCCTCTCCCGCACTTCTTCATCCATAGTCCCATCTTTACTCAACACACTGCCCAGATACTTAAAAGAGTTGACGATCTCCATAGCCTGACCGTTCAGCTTCACCTCACACTCTGTGACTTCACCCCTTTCGAAGTCCATAACCTTGCTCTTCCCCACATTTACCTTCAAATTCCGTTTTTCTTTTTCGCATACTGTTCCAAACTCATTTACCAGACCCTGCAACTCCCATTCATTATCACTCATCAGAACTGTATCATCCGCAAACAGCAGTATAGGTAGCTTCCACTCAATTCCCTCCCTTTTCAGCGATACACCAACATCCACTGCTCTTGATAGTATTTCTTTCATGACTCCATCCATATATACAGTAAACAACCACGGGGACATCACACACCCCTGTTTCAAACCAACATTCAGGTCAAAGAACTCGCTCTGCTCACTCTCCACACGTACTGCCGCCTTTGCACCCTCATACATGCTCTTCACTGCTTTCAGCAACTTGCCCTCTACTCCGTATATTCTAAGTACTTTCCACAAACCTTCTCTATCCACTCTGTCATAGGCCTTCTCCAAGTCCATAAAGGCAACATACACCTTTTGTTTCTTCTCCAGATACTTCTCCACAACACAATTCAGGGTAAAAATCTGATCTACACATCCTCTTCCCTTCCTAAAACCTCCCTGCTCGTCGCCTATCCATTTCTCCGTTCTCACTCTCACTCTCTCAATCACTACCCTACTGTATACCTTCCCTACTACGCTTAGAAGACATATTCCTCGGTGGTTACCACACACTCCTCTTTCCCCTTTGCCCTTATATAGGGGGACTATTATGCCAGTCTTCCAGTCATCGGGTGCACTCCCCTTCTCCCATGCTAGTTTGCACATTTTCCATACCCATTCTATCACTATCTCACCACCATACCTCAACATTTCCCCACACACTCCATCTGTTCCTGGTGCTTTCCCCAACTTCACTCTTTTCATGGCTTCCCACACTTCTGACCTCCTGATCCCCACCTCCTCCTCCACTACTTCTCTTCTTCTCCCTCCCATACCATATCCAGCTATGTTTGCTGGCTCTTCATTCCTTACATTTAGCAACTCACTGAAGTACCGGTACTCCCTCCATCTTTCGACTCTCTCTTGCTTCTTGGCTAGCATTCTCCCATTCTTATCTTTCACACCCTTACTGTTTCCCTTGCTACCTTCCCTAACTTTCTTGACTTCTTTCCAGAACAGTTTCTTACTCTCCCTCCATTTTACACTCAGATTCCTTCCAAATTCCTCATCTACTCTTCTCTTACTTTCCTTCACTACTCTCTTCACCACCCTCTTACTCTCCACGTACCTCGCTCGTTTCTGTCTCTCGGAATCTTCATTCCCTCTACTACCCAACCACTCTCTATATGCTTTCTTCTTTTCTTCCACAGCTATTCTTACCTCTTCTGTCCACCATGCTGTACCTTTCACTCCCCTCCCTCTTCTCCTCACTCCACACACCTCCTCACATGCTGCACAGATCTCATCCTTAAACACCTTGCTCATCTCCTCCACTTCCTTCATAACTTCCAGGTCGAACCCACCTAGTCGTCTTTCCACTGCTCTCCTGTACTCCTCCCTGACTTCCTCCTCCTGCAACCTCTCCACCCTCCTCACCATTCCACCCTCCTCTCGCCTCCCTCCAGCTCTCCTCACCCACTTCTTTTGTATCCTAACCTTAGCTACCACTACATAATGATCAGACAGACCCCCTCCAATACCCCTATACACCCTAGCATCCATCACAGATTTCTTCATTCGTTCATCCACACATACATAATCAATGACTTTCGTTCCACCACTGTCTTATCCTTCATCGTCAACATCCGTTTCCACGTGTACCTGTGGATCATTCTGTGTCGGAAGAAGGTGTTGGCTATCCACAGCCTCCTCCCCACACATACGTCCACAAGTGCACTACCATTCCCATTCACCTCTTATGGTACCCCCCACCCTCCCACCACTCCCTCAACTTTCCTATCACCCACCTTACCATTCATATCCCCAATCAGAAATATTCTTTCGTTCTTGTCAAACTTCTCCAGGCACGCCTCCACATTCATCCAGAACTCCTCTTTCTTTCTTTCAAGTATATCCTCTGTCGGGGCATACACGCATACAATCAATACAATATTTTTAACATGAGGTTGCTTATAATAATTTGTACCTCTGCAGTTTCTCCATGGCTAACGAAAAAGGTCACATTCCTAAGAAGCCCCAACCAAAAAGGCCAAGCTTCTGTACAGAAAAAATGCCACACCATTACCCTTATGGTGACCCTATCAAATAATCAAAACAACCACACTTCTTAACCCAATTCCCGCGGGGACCCTCATATGACGGAGACGATTTTCCGGCTATTTTGTAGCCTGTGAGCCAGGCCAGCTTTTGCAAGCAGCACGGATGGACGTCAGCCGGAGCCTACAGGCCCCGCCACGACACTGAGGTTTGTGTGAGAGAGAGCTCACTTATGTGCAGCGTCACACATAGCGAAAACAGAAAATAATTGGTAATTTTTTGCGATTTCGCCTAGGCCTATCGGATTTGGTAATTTTTAGCAATTTTGCCCTTCGTTTGCAAGATCCTTACAAGAAAACCAGACGTCGTACAGGGATGATTCAGGAGTAATTTGAAAGCTATTACCGTACTTTCACGAATACATAATTGTATTACGCTCTGGCTTTTGCTTATGCATGAAAATGAGCAGGGAATGAAGGAAATTTCGGGCAATTATGCCTACTCGGGAATTTCCACACCTCACACCACACACACACACATCACACAGTTTTTCCTACACCGAGAAATGACTCTCCGGCTGTCATTTCTCGAAGACTTCTTCTAGCCGGAGACATTGAGAGCAACCCAGGACCCACCTACACATACATATGTCCAACTTGCTCAAAACCCATCACTTCGAGTCGCCACACTAAGGGTTCAGTTCTCTGCAATTCATGCAGGAACTGGACCCACTTCACCTGGACCTGTTCCTCATGCCCCTCCCTCTCCCAGTCAAATCCCTCGCCTAAAACCCGTCCACCTCTCCTCCCCAACCCACCTAACCTTCCCATATCATCCACTCCCCCCCCCCCTAAAACCTGTCCACCTCTCCTCACTAACCCACCTAACCTTCCCATACCATCCACATCCTCAACTCAACACACCACACCCAATCCTAATCCATTCCAACCCCCATCTCTGCTCCCCAAATCCCCACCCCCACCTCACCCATCCCAACCCACAGCCCCTCCCTCACCCCCACCCCCACCCCTCCCTCACCCCCACCCCATCCTCGTGCAGCAGCACCCAACATACATCGTGCACATAACATTAATATACTCCAATTGAACATAGATGGCATCAACACAAAGAAACACGAACTCTCACACTTCATCAAACAACACAACATACACATTGCCATCTTACAAGAAACAAAACTCCGCACAACACAAAAAACACCCACATTTCATGATTTCACCACCATCAGACAAGACCGGGCTGTCGGCGGAGGCGGTGGACTCATCACCCTGGTACACAAAGAAATATCATACATAGTTACCAGTGTACAAACCATATCCCTCCTCCCCCAAATGATAACACAACAGAAATACAATCAATTAAAATACGCACTGGCAACAACTCCAACATAACCAGGGTTCTGTGGGGGCGCTCGGTTATGGCTTTGGAATTGCTCGGGGCCTTGGGGCTGTTCGGCCAGGCAGCTTGGGGAACAACAACAACAACAACAACAACAACAACATAACCATCATAAACACATACATCCCCTACAGTACCAAATGAATACAGACCACACTTACAACACATCACAAACACCCCCACACATCATCCTGGGTGGTGACTTCAACGCCAAGACGTCGGCCTGGTTTGTCGACAACCCCGACACAGACAGAGGGCTGGTACTACAAAACCAAACTGTTAACCTCATCATCCTTAACGACATCCATCAACATACCCATATTCCTCACCAAGCCCTCTATAACCCATCATCTCCAGACATCACCTTTTGCTCCCCAGAACTCGCCCCCACAACATCCTGGAGGGTGGTCAGAACCTTAGGCTCTGACCACCTCCCGATCATTATCACCACCAAAACCAGACTCACCCCAGCTAACCACAAACACACATACACCAATTATAAAAGAGCTAACTGGGAAGCATTCACAAATGAGACAGAACAACACTTCACAACTCTAAACAGTACACCCATCACTAACATCAACAATGCTGTACACATACTCAATAAAACTATCCAAAACACTGACAAGAAACACATTCCAAGAGGTAACAGAAAAAGACACAACCCCCAACTTCACACCAGAAATTAAAAACCTCCTCAGACAACGCGACATACTGAAACACTCCCCAGCACCCCACACACAAGACATCACACAACAAATCCAAGTACTCAACACCCAAACTAACAACAAAATACAAGAACAACAAAAACTAAATTGGAATAACTTCCTACAAACACTTGATCACAAAACAAACCCCAAAAAACTCTACAAAACACTAAACAGCATCACACTTTCCAACAGCAACACAACACAATCACATGCTGCAATCACAACAACAGACTCTACTCCTTCATGTAAACAACAAGCAAACACTCTCATCAATCACTTCTCACATGTCAGCCACCTAAAACCTCACAAAGACGACCGACGTGTCATTCAACGTAAGAGACAATTCCCCACAGACCCTGACTATACACCCTTCACCAATCACCAGACAAAGCATATCATCAACAATCTCAAGCACTCACCCACTTGTGGCCTAGACAACATAAGCAACATACACCTCAGACACCTGGGACCACAAGGCATACAAGCACTCACTAACATCAAACTACAGTTATTCACACAACACAATACCAGACATTTGGAAGCATGGTCTCATCACCTCATTCCCCAAACCCAACAAAGACCCCACACTACCCTCCTCGCATCGCCCCATCACACTCCTTTGCTCCCCCTCCAAAGTCATGGAACGCCTAGTATTACAACTAATAACACCCGACCTACCCCTAGCTCCAACACAACATGGCTTTAGGCCACTGCAGTCCACAAACACTCTTCTCACAGACCTTACACAAAGAGCTTTTGACGGCATCAAATCGGCTAGACCACCACAGAGATCACTATTAGCCACACTCGACATTAGTAAAGCCTTCGATGCCATCCCCCGCCACAACCTAACAAACAAAATTTACAACACAAACATGCACAACAACACAAAAAGGTGGCTGGCCAACTTCCTAGCAGGCAGATGTGCACACGTATCTTTTGCCGGTCAGTCATCTAAAATCAGAAACTTTCCAAACAGAGTCCCACAAGGATCAGTCCTATCGCCCGCACTCTTCAATCTGTACATGCACGATATAACTACACCCAATATGCCCCAAATAAACTTAGCCTCCTATGCAGATGACATAACACTCACATGCACACACCATGACCCAAAAAGAGCAACAGATCTCCTTCAACCCTATCGCAACACACTACATGGCTGGTGCACTACAAACAGACTTAATCTAGCCCCAGCCAAATCCACCACAACCCTGCTCACAAGCTGGACAGGAGAACACAAATACATTCCTCAACTCACCATAAACAACACACCCCTCACACATACATACACACCCAAAATCCTAGGAGTAACATATGATACTCATGTGACATTCAAACAGCACACCACAAACATTAAAAAGAAACTGACACCCAGACTTAACGCCCTCAGGTCACTTGCTCACACAAAATTTGGACACAACAAAGAAACTACCACCACAGTATATAAACAATACATCAGTGATGGAATACGCAAGCCCAGCCTGGGCTTCTAACCTAGCTGAAACACATCATAAGACCTTACAGACTATTCAAAACAAAGCCCTGAAGATCATTACAGGCTGCACAGCTACTGTACCCACAGATCACCTACATCAAGAAACCAAAATCCTCAAAGTCAAAGACCATCTGGACATGAGAGGCACTCAATTCCTGGCAGCAGCCTCCACGAACCAAGACCACCCACTAAACTACATGGCAACACACCCACAAGCACCAAGAAATATCAAAACAACACCCAGCACACGGTATCATACACAATTACTGTCCTCTCTCCCACCCCGAACCAACTTCCAGAAGCATATCCATACTCATATCTCTCGCCGATCCATCCACTCACTCACAGACAACACGCAGCTGCAAGCACGACCTCCCGAAATCCATCCTTCCGAATCCTCCCTTCCTCGCGAGGACAGAATCCACCTGGCCAGGCTGAGATGCGGACACCATCCAGCTATCCTGAGCTATCAGAAGAGACTGGATGACTCCGTTGTCGACGCCTGCCCGGGATGTAACACAGCACCCCATACCATTAAACACATCATAGAAGACTGCATTTCACACAACCACTTACACCAACAACACAATCTACACTCAATGAGAGCTCTGTGGGAAAGCCCGATCGTGGCCATGGCCTTCCTCAGGGACTCGGGGCTGTTCGGCCAGGCAGCTTAGGGAACAACAACAACAACAACAACTCGTACAGGATTAATAGCTTTAACCAAAATGGTCACACTCCTTAATGGTCTAAGTGGCCATAGCCAAAATGGCTACACTATATTCCTTCTGTACTTTCTCCATGCCCGATGAGATACATGATATTTTGATATATGTGGCACAGCCCTTGTATCCAACACAATACCCTGCGTGCAACCCCGCTCGAACCCCGCACAACGTTGCTTGCAACTTTAATTATTATTATTATTATTATTATTATTTTTATTATGTTTGTTGTTGTTGTTGTTGTTGGTAGTATTAGGCTAGTATTATTAGTAGTATTACAGTATCATTTATTTTATTATTGCCTGAAACTCGCAAGTGGCCAATTATCTTCTTCCATTAAGGGAGCCCACCTCGCTTCTTTTCTCTTTCTCTCCCTCTCTCTTTGGCTTGTATCCATTCGGCCCCATTCAGCCTACTGTTTTAAGACGTTTACCCCCATCCAGGTGTCAATATTTTCCTGGAGTGTGCTAGCGAGCCAGCATATATATATTTTTTGTTTTGACACAAGCTAAATATTTACATATTTCGATAGAAAAAATGTTTCCGGCGAAGCCAGATTTCTCCATACAATTCTGGCTCGCTATCGCTCGCCAGAAAGAAATTGACACCTAGATGGGGATAAACGTCTTAAAACAGTTGGCTGAATGGGGCCGAATGGATACAAGCCCCAGAGAGAGAGAGAACAACAAGTGAGGTGGGCTCCCTTAAGGGCCTCATTCATCACCCTTAGAGCATGTCTTATTCATTCATAATTACATACAATGGTTTAACGTCATTCATAATTACATACAATGGTTTAACGTCATTCATAATTACATACAATGGTTTAACGTAATTTTTCCATTACATGCAATGTAACGGATCAGATGGGGTTGCCTTTCAGTAGTTGGAGTGTACTGTAGTGCAATAAAGTACTGCTACAGCACTGCCCCACTAAGTCATCACTGTGGCTGATGTTGGTATAGTGCTAACCGTGCCTCAGCAAGACTCAACTGAGTCCCACTGCAGCACTTGCACCTGCAGTATCTGCAACCACACCAGCCTTAACAGTGTTACAAAAAGACAGCACCATAACAAGACTCAACTGTATATTAAGCAATTAGACTATAGAACAATAAAGTCCTGCCCCAACACTGTTCCAACATGCAAACACTGTTGCCGACACAGGTGTGGTGCCAAACAGCGCCCAGGTAAGACACAGTCCCCTGTGGCACCAATCAGCACCCCACCAGCCTCGGCAGTGCCATACCAAGACATTGCTAAGATAAATATTTTATTGCATAGTAATGGCTGTTGGTCCACAAGTCTATCGCCATCCCCCCCGATTAGTCGCCTTGTACGACACGCAGTAGGATGCGAGAGGCATATTCTTTTTTTCCTCCACCATTAGATGAAGGCCCCCTTACCCCCTGGGGGGCCTCTGCTAAACATTGGTGGCCTGTTCTGTGTGTGTTCAGGTGTTTGTAGTACTTTGTCTGTTGGGCATTTATTGAATTCGCTTATACACATACACACACACACACATACACACGCACACACACACAGCCACGCGGCTAGCTCAGTGGTACCGTCCCTGCCTGCAACCCAGCAGGCCCGGGTTCAAATCTCGCTCAGGTTGATGAAGGTTTTCTGAGACATAGCCGGCGGTTACCATCTCCCTTGAGCAAGGAGATGGGTAATTGTCATTGATGATAATGTCTAGGAAGCGGGACAATACGAGCCAAAAACTCAATTCCTGTCAAACTACAATTATGAATACACACACATACAGACACACACACACACACTAAATCACACACACACACACACTCAAATACAATCGCACACACACACACACACACACACTCAATCACACACATACAAACATACACACACACACACACACAGACACACACGCGCGCGCACACACACACCTAAGTATGTCAATTGCTAATATTCGCGCCTCAATAATCAAATTCCAGTTATCTACAAAGGTGAACTCTCTCTCTCTCTCTCTCTCTATATATATATATATATATATATATATATATATATATATATATATATATATATATGTCTGTCTGTCTGTCTGTCTGTCTGTCTGTCTGTCTGTCTGCCTGCCTATCTATGTTCATTCTTCTTCCTTGTACACAATATCTCTCTCTGTCTCTCTCTCTCTCTCTCTTTCTCTCTCTCTCTCTTAATATATATAAAATAAATATCCAGTCCCCACTCTCTATAATGGTCTGTAATCCAACCCCCTCCATTTATATACTGTGGTAATTCTGATGTTCAGCTTCAGGGAAATATATACAGTGATTAGCATGGGTCAAAGGAGGGATAGCAAATTTATTCCGGCGATTAGAATATGATTGAGCATTTAAACCGGATTAGGAGGTCTCGGTCTATCTCTCTCTCTCTCTCTCTCTCTCTCTCTCTCTCTCTCTCTCTCTCTCTCTCTCTCTCTCTCTCTCTCTCTCTCTCTCTCTCTCTCTCTCTCTCTCTTACACACACACACACACGAATGTGTATTTTCAGCCCCATCCGGCTGCCAATTTCCAATAAACCGTTTATTATAAAATTGTTATTTTACACACTCTCTCAGATTTATACATGCAGGCACACACACAGCCACACATACAGACACATAAATACAAACACGCACAAACAGATAATTACACAGACACACACACACACACACACACACACACACACACACACACACACACACACACAGTCACCCTCAAAATGGCATTAATTCAAAATACAGTACTATCTAACTGCATCTATCCAATTTTGCCTAGGTACCTGCCAAGCCTAATTTCCACTGGCAAGGTAACTACTGACGCTGGCTTGGTAAACGTTCTCAGTACATCGGTCGGTAAAGGTTCTCAGTACACACACACACACACACACACACACACACACACACACACACACACACACACACACACACACACACACACACTTACACACACACACACACACACACACACACACACACACTTACACACACACACACACACACACACACTTACACACACACACACACACACACACACACACACACAGCCCATAGCCTAGTAGGTAGAGCTCTCGTCTCACACACGAGGGGTCGGGGGTTCAATCCCCGGCCGGGCGGAGACAAATTGGGCTTGTCTCCTTTCATGTGTTAGCCTCAGTTCCCCTAGCTGTAAATAGGTACCTGGAATAAGTGGACGACGTTGTGACGTCCCCTCTGGGGTTGGCAAAAATGGTACAAGGCGAGATGGGTATCATATGGTTCACCTAAGCTGATGGCTACCTAAGCCTTCGGGCGAGACGGTACCGTCTACAGTGAGAATGGTACCATACAGATCCACCCTAAGCCTTCGTTTCCGATGTCGCCAATTGGCTAAATACAGACTACACGCACATCCACAGCCATTCCAACAGTACATAAAACACTTAACATGCATTTCACGCAATACATTCCCAGTTAAGGAGCGCGATAATAATGAGCTTAGCTCGCATTGCGTGGATTCCCCTTGACGAACAAGTAACTGAGTAACACACGCACACACACACAGTATACATACACAAGACTATAGGTTTGATTCCCGAAGGGAAGTAGAGAAAACCTATTATTTAGTAGGGCCCGGTAATCATTGACGACTTCGCCTATTAATAGTAATATTCTCCATTCAACATCTTGCGCCAGCATTTTGAATAGCCTTTGAATAGCCCGCGCGCGCGGAAGTATCATGGAGTACTCGTCATAAGTGCACGCTTAATTCCCTTATGGGATCGTCATTTTGATCGGGTACCCTACAGAAAAAACTCCATAAAAAAGAAAAAATTACTTAATATCTGTTATCATATGACTTGCCATCATATGCGTGGATTTCTCATGTTTCGCTTCCCCGACACCAGGCCCCCTAGCGGCCATCTTCGTCCTTCAGTGATATACCAAGAATAAACTATGGAAATCAACGAATGGGAAGTGGGATGGTGGGAGGGCCAGAGTCGTCAATGATTACGGGGCCCTACTAAATATTAGGTTTTCTCTACTTCCCTTCGGGAATCAAACCTATAATTTAATAGGGCCCCTTCATCATTGACGACTTCGCCTGAATATCAAGACTGGAGGCGGGACATTCGTAAAATATCCTAACCTTTAGGGAAGAAGAATCCGGATAACATTTTCTTAAGTTTTATTGTATGCAATACAACATAAAAAAGGTATAAAAGATTTGCAAGCAGTGCGTGGCATTAAGAAACTGCTTGCTCATGGTCAGATCGTTGCAATCGATCGTATGCATGAAATACGTGGACACGCTTGTGTCCCCTAGAACTATAACTCTGCAGTAGTTATTCTTTCTCTCCTTAAACTATTTGTACAGTAAATATATTTGTACACTTTGGTAAAAAACATACATAGTTGCAACTATGCGATATATCTTCTTAGAATTAATATTAATAAAATTAATACTGGACTGTAGAACCCATCCTATCACAGCTCGTGATACATCACAATCTCCAAGGGTACAGAGGGGATATAGGCTATTCCACCCCCCCCCCTTTTTAAAACAAAACCACTTATAATAGAACATTACCTACTGTACCCGTTGCCGTAAAGCTACACAGGTACGCTTTGGTTTATCTAGAGCAACAGACAGGTAGCGTGTAAGGAACGTATGATTGGAAGCCCAAAGTTAAGTCTTAGCAATATCATCAATTGAAAAAATTTGCAGAAATCTGAGGGATACTGCCCATTTCCTGATATCGTGAGCCCTGCCTATCACGCTGGGATTGATTTCCCTGATAACGTCGACAAGCAAGGAAGCTAACTTCCGTTTTGTCACACGCTTACCTGTTCGGTTTACCCATAAAGCACCTGGTTGGCGAGGCTGCGCAGCCCTCATAAACTTTGTGAGTGCTTGCACAGGACATAAAAGGTGATGAGTGAGGCTTCTCTTCAAGGCCGGGACGGAAAATTCAGAAAAAACATGGTCCGAATGTTCGTTCTTAGCAATAAAAGAGAAAGACGGCACGATTTGAACATGGTCGTGCAGTCTCCCAAACCTCAGACAGTTTGGTTCGTTGCTCATCGCCGCCAGCTCAGGCACCCGGTTCCCGGTGGCAAGTGCCATGAGGAAGACAGCCTTTTTTAAAAGTGAGTCAAAATCCGGCGCATTATTATACATGCGCGATTGAAGCAATTCTAAGGCTTTATCAAGTGACCAGGTGGGCATGAGCTGACGGGGAGGTGGACGTAGCTTGAAACATGCCCTCATAAAACCTTTCTCCTCCGCCTGCGGTATGGAAAGGCCAGTGAGATCAAGGAAGGGGGTTCTAATGGCAGACAAATGATTTTTTAATGTTACGACTGAAAAATGTTTCTGCTCGAAAAGGTAGTCTAAGTATTTGAAAATTAATGCTCTCGAGGCAGTTGTTTTCCCTGACTCAACAATCCAGGTTGTAAAAGTTTTCCAATGGGATTGGTATTGTCTCCTGGTAGACGGAGTGTACTGGTACAATAACTTCTTAGTGACGCTTGGCCCAAATTTAGTTAACCATTTGGCATTGTAAATATCCATAAGGCAAAACTGAGCGAGGTCCGAAGGTTGCCAATCGTTTCCAAGTGGAAAGCGGAGACCGGCAGGGACACTGGGGTCCTGCACCACTGTTGCAATTGGTGGTACCAAACCTGGGCCGGCCAAAGAGGCACGATCAGTGCGACTCGGCCCCAGTAATCCCTCCGCTTGTGAATGACTTTGCACATTAACACAGAGTCTGGTGGAGGAAACAGATAGATTGAGGTCCACCTGTTCCAATCCACCAGCAATGCATCGGGTCCCCCTGCCGGGGACGTGAGAGAAAGAGTGGGAGTCTGTGGTTCTCGTGGACGCAAACAAATCCACTTGTGGACGGGCCAGCGTTGCAATCATCTTGTTGAAGATAGCCTGTTTGATTGTCCATTCTACTAGAGTGCTCCGCCGGCGAGAGAGAGCGTCTGCCCAGACGTTCGCCACGCCGGGGAGGTATGTGGCATGCAGGGAAATTCCTAGTGAGTCTGCTAGGGTAAAACAAAAATCTGACTCAGCAACTCTCGTGACCTCACCGAGCCTTGTCTCTGAATACAAAAAAATGCAGTTTGATTGTCCATTCGGAACGCTATTGATTTGTTTCTCAATGTCATGCCGTGAGTTTGGAGAAAAAAGAGGGGGACTAAAAGCTCTTGCTTGTCGATATGTGATTGGCTGTCTGACAACCAGATGCCCTGACCTTGGTGTCCTAGGCTTGACTGATATCCCCAACCCAGTGTCCCCGAGGCGTCTGTGTCTACCCATACCGTAGGAGGGGGGGAAACCCATGTCATGACAGAGTAGAGGACTTCGCGCTTGGTCCAGACCGAGAGTAAGTTGTGGATTAACGGAGGAATTGGCCATAATTTCCTCTCCGGCAAGAGAGGGAACACTTTGTTGCCTTCCAGGATTAAACGTTTGGCTTTCAGTCGGCCCAACTTGACAGTTAATTGAACCCAGTTGAGAGAACCGATCAGGGAATCCCACGTTTTCCTGGTCGTATCCAAACTGTGGAGAAACCGGAACAGTTTCCTGCGAAATCTGCTGCGGTTGTCCACACTCTGAGTAAGAGTCAGAGCGGAGGTGTCCCAGACCAGCCCTATCCACTGAATCGTCCTTGTGGGGACAAGGTGAGACTTTGCCAAGTTCACTTTGAACCCTAGGTTTTGTACATGAGTTAACACTTGGTTTACATGATCTTGACATAGTTCCAATGAATTTGCCACTACTAGCCAATCGTCCAGATACCAAAACACCTGTAAGCCTCGAACTAACAGGGGTAAAAGAGCTTGCCTGACAAGTTTGGTAAATACTCTCGGTGCTAGGTTCAATCCGAAAAGCATCCTTTGAAAGACATAAGTCTCGTGCCGGACCCTCAGAGCGAGGAATTTTTGGAACCGCTTGTTTACAGGGACATGCCAATAGGCATCTTTGAGATCGATCGAGCACATCCATCCTTGCGGCGGAAGTGCGAGCCTGAGTTGCTGAACAGTCAACATCCTGAAGGGTGAATTCTCTATAAAGGTGTTCAGTTGCGAGAGGTCTAGAACTGGTCGCATCTGCACACTGTCCCTTTTTGGCAATAAGAAGAGTCTTGAAGTGAACACTGCCTGACTGGCATTGACTGGAATAAGAACCTGTTTGGCAATAATTTCCTGCAGTAGGGCCTCCTCCTCCTGAGACACTTTGGTATATTCCCGCGGCTGACGCAGTCGAGGCCGGCGGAGCCACCGCCAGGTGATTCCTTTGCTCACTACCTTCCTGGCCCAGGTATGCTTGGGCCAGGCCAAGCGGGATGAACGGAACGAAGCCAGGTGCAACCGGGGTTCGTCCTTCAAAGCAACTCCCAAATCCTGTGTCTTTGAGCTCGGCACTGGGATATGGGGAATAAGAGTGGCTAGTTTTTTGGAGGGGGAGGTGGGTTGGCATCGGACACTTGACTAGTTTTGGCTGATGCAGGGCCCTGAGTACCTTTGTAGGAGGCCTTATCTTTATACCCAGACTGTTTTCCTTGTTTGGGTTTATTCAGATTACCTCCCTGCTGAGGAGGTGGTCTGGGGTCTCTTGGTGATTGCTTAGCTTGGGGCTAGTAAGTTTTGTTACCGCCCTTTGACTTATGAAAAGGCTTCTTAGCCGGGTCCTTCCTAGCTTGGGAGGTAACCTGATTCCACCCACTCACCATATTAAAAACCAGACTCCATGTATCAGAGTTAAGGAGGGTGGCAGTAAGTACCGGGGAGAGAGTTACCCGGCGACCCATGTCCGCCGGCAACTTTCTCACCAGATGGACTCTCAGATCTTGGCGGGCTCGAACCGCTTCTAATATTGCAATTCTAATGTCCCCTAGTGACTGAATGGAGTTTTGAAGCAAGAGTCTTCGAGACAGCTCAGTAGCTTTTCTAACTTGGGGGTCAGCAATGGCCGAGATGGTACGTAAAAGAGAGGCGGCTACTTGGTGAGTCACCAAATACTGAGAGAACATCCGGTAGGCCTTATTTCGTAAGTTAAAATCCCTCTCTAGGTGAGCAGCCGGGGGGGGGGGGGGGGGGAGAAAAGGGTTCATCAAGTGAATGCAAGGACACTTTGGGTGCCGCCAGGAATGTAAGTAAGTCTGGTGACACTCCATCAGCTTTGGCTACCGGCAAGGAAAAGTAAGCATGATTTTTCTTGGGGGATCTGATGAGAAGATTTTGAGGTAATAGTAGCAGCAAAAACCTGAGCTTCTAACTCCCAATCTACCTGCCCCATCTGCAGGACCGGAGTATGCGTTTGGTCAAGGATCGGAGTTGTAGCCAACTCCGGCGTAAGAGCATTCAAGGCTTTGCCATCGTTGATGCCATCAGCCTTAGACCAATCAGCAAATAGCCTTGCAGATGCGGCGGGAGGAATGGCCGGCACGGCTGAATAAACAAAATAAGTAGGGTTGTACGAACTTAGTACACCCTTAATCAGTACATCCAACACCCTCCCTGCCTCGTCTTTAGCCCTAAATTTACGGTTCTTATTGATGTCAATGGACCATTCGCCGGGAACTGGAGGGTCCCCTGACACCGAAGGTTGAGAAGGGGGTTCTCTGGTAACACAGGTACCCAAGAGCAGTTAGTACCATAGAGGAGGGGAATGGGGCCCTTCCTCAGAGGTGCTTTATCTAAAGGAGGTGGGGGGACATCCGCAACAACCCTTAGGGTGGACATAGCTAGCGTCGCCGACACTGTAGTGCCTGGGACCGCGGCTACCACCGGGGTTGGACAAGAAGGACTGAATTCTGGAGGATCTAGGGATCTGACAACAGAGTCATTACGGCACAGAAAAGGGCAATCAGAACAATAGCTGGACTAAAAAAGTATGATCACACTCATGATGCCTTCTGATTTTTGAAGTTGCTTAAGTATAGTGAACTTAATACATATTTATGTGCTCTTTTTGTATACAAGTCCATTCATAATTTTACAACCCCCATCTTTACATATAGAGCCAACCAAAGATATCCACTTTGATCAAACAATTTATTAAAGCTTCCAGCTGTAAAATCTATCCAGTCGAAATCTTGTATATCATATCATGGCGTCAAAATGTGGAAAGGCTTACCCACGTATCTTCATAGCTCACCCTTTCTTTTGTCTTTTAAAAATACACTCAAACATTATTTGTTCTCATTATATAGTCAAGTATAATTGGTATAATTAAGTTTTACTGCTAAACCAGTTCCCATTTTTTTTTTTTTTTTTTTCTGCACGATTTTTGCTTATTTTTTATGAATATTGCTATATTGACCATTGAGTGCGATTATTATTATTATAATTATTATTATTATTATTATTTATATTAGTATTATTTATATTAATATTATTATAATTTCGCTATCACATTCTCTTTTCACGAACTTTGTTTTAAAAATCCTGCTTTTGTAATAAACACTAGTTTAGTTTTTATGTAAAAAATATATTGCATTTTATCATCTAGCCTTTGTTTTTCTCAAACAAATACTGTAAACAGTGTCTTAATTTTAGTTTATTCTTGGTGCCTCCTCAAGAGAGTATAAACTCTCAGGAGGCTCAGCCTTAATATTTTTATAACACATGTACTCTATATAAATGTATGTAATGTAAATGGGCTAAATAAACAATTCTTATCTTATCTTATCTTATCTTAGAAGTGCTAAGGGGCGCAGCTGGGAGATTACCCGATGATCATCCGAAGAGGCAGGGATTTGATACTGTTGCATAACTTTATGCACTAACTCACTTATCTGATCAGAAGTCAACCATTTCCCGTGTGAGTCTTTAGACGAGTGGGAACTAGCCTCAGAATTATTACTTGGGAGGGACTGAGGAGCCCGGTAGAACACCCCATCCGCCGGCTCTTCACCCTGCTCCGAAGTCTCTTGTATGTCTACTTCATTATCCGCTGGGGGCCATGGCAAATCTGGCACTGAGGAAGGGAACACGTCTATCTTACCGTCCTCAGTGTGTTCAGGAATGACGTTAAGAAGAGAAAGAGAGGGTTCAGATTGACGCCAATAACCCCCTGCCGCCACGGGCTTGGAGTCTTGAGTCACTTGAGAGCTGAAAAGGGACCCCGCCGGATAACCCCCGTACTGGTCGGCTAGAACCCTACACGGTCCTGTTGACCTAACACTACGAGGGACAAAATTAAATTTTGGTATGGCAAAAGTAACATTAGGAGGTACACTCAAGGATTGTTCATGACGGTGTGGAATCCAATATCTCCGATCCTACTTCCGACTCCCCTGAATCACGTATAGGCGTGTCAGAGGGGGGGGGGGGTAGGAGGAGGCGGCTGAGGAGTGTCCCGCCGGCTGCTCAACGTGTCCTCATAGTCCTCTCTCCGGCATTTGTGAGACCGGGAAGGCTCCGAGGAGGATGGCGAGAGTGCTTGCGGGGGGACTTCGACTTTGACCTCGACTTCCGCCCTGGGGAGGGCGAGTGCCTCCTCTTGGAACGGTTAGAGGGGGGAACCTCGGTAACATCGCTCTCACTGCTACTACTCACTACCTCCTTGCTGAGGGCTTTCGATTTGACTTTAGGTCTTACAGATTTGGAGGAACCGGGTTTAACCAGTGATGACTTAATAATGAGATTCTCCCATAGAACTTCGTCATCGCAGTGAAGTGCCTTATGGGCTGTGTCCTTTGCATAAGAATTAAATGTAGCTTTAATCTTGTGTAATGCTTCCAGGCATGATAAGTCTTTCTTGGCCACTAAGGCGGTTTTCAGCTCAGAACAAATCGAACATCGTTTAGACAACCATAAGCCTCTAGAACGATCTAAACTATGCACTTTATGCATAGTTTGTGAGCAAAAATTGGCAAAAATATTGGACTTATTTTTAACAACCAATTCAGAAAATTATGATGTTACAGTGAGGTCCCCGCTTGGATCTTCTGATCACTGTCTGATACAGGCCACCTGTCTATCACCTACCACACCTTCCCACTCTGAACCTGTTTTGGTGACTAAATGGCATTACGATAGGGCAGACTGGGAGGGTCTTCAAGGTTTCTTTATTGATATTCCCTGGACCTCTTTCTTTTCTAATGATGCACACTCCACCTTGAGCCACATACAAGATTTTGTAAAATTGGAATGGAAACTTTTATTCCTCATCAAAAGTACAGTAAAAGATCTAATTCACCTAAATGGTTTGACCATAATTGTGCTAGAGTAACTGAACAAAAAGCAATAGCCTACAATGCATACACAAGATCAAAAACACATGAAGCCTTTAATTACTTTAGAAACATCAGAAATCAGGCCAAAACTGTATTAAACCTAACTAAATCAAACTTTCTCCACAAGCAGGCAAATAAACTTCTAAATAATCCAAATGATAACAAAATATTTTGGTCTACTCTTAACTCCTTTAAATCCAACTTCACTACTGCTTCATCCATTCCACCATTAAAATCTCCGACTGGCAATCTTGTAAGTGACCCACGAGGTAAAGCTAACCTTCTTGCGGATATTTTCTCCACCAACTCAACCTTAGATGAAATAAATCAAGATGTCCCTGTACTTAATTTTAATTCGCCTGAAATTCCCTCACTTAAGATCCACACCAGACATGTCAAAACTATTTTGCAGAATCTCTCGGTAGATAAGGCTCCTGGTCCAGATGAGATTCCTCCAATAGTACTTAAGAATTGCTCCTTGGTGCTCGCTCCTGTATTGGCAAAAAATTTCCGTCTGTGTACTCATACCTCATGCTTCCCAGTACCCTGGAAAGAAGCAAACATCCATCCAGTTCCTAAAAAAGGTGCCTCTTCAGATCCATCAAACTACAGACCAATAGCTATAACTTCCACTCTTGGTAAAGTCTTTGAAATTATATTAAATAATCACATAATTAAGCATCTGGAGAATAATAAATTAATCAGTGATAGGCAATATGGTTTTAGACGATGTCGATCAACTGCAGACATGCTTTGCCTTCTTACGCATCAAATCAACCAAGCTACAGACCAACATGGTGAAACACATACAATAGCACTGGATATATCAAAGGCATTTGATAGAGTCTGGCATCAATCCTTATTGTCGAAGATGTCACACTACAGCCTTGCATCATTAGTTCCACTAATTTCTTCTTATCTTCATAACAGAAAAATATGTGTAATGGTAGATGGCCTTTATTCTCAATTTCACTCAATAAATGCTGGTGTTCCCCAGGGATCAGTTTTGGCCCCAATTCTGTTCCTCATTCATATCAATGATCTCATATCTACCACTCATAATCCAATACATTCCTACGCAGATGACTCAACACTCCACAGTTCCTTCACATTTACCAATTCTTTCACCCAACCCGATCTTATAAATTCAAAAATAAACACTGCAATTTCTCTGAACCAGGACCTTTCTAGAATTAATGGATGGGGACAAAAGAATCTAGTTTCCTTTAATGCACAGAAAACCAAGTACATTCAATTTTCTAACCGACAGAATCTCACTGACTCCCATATATTTTTGAATTATGTAAATATTCCCACTTCCCCTAGTATTGATATTCTCGGTGTAACATTAACTACAAACTTGAGCTGGACACATTATGTTAGAAGCATTGCTAAGAATGCCTCTAAAAAACTGGGACTCCTGTACAGAGTTCGAGAATTCTTCACTGGCGAGCAATTGGCCGTGATATATAAAAGTCATGTGTGTTCTCAGATGGATTACTGTTCACCTCTGTGGGGTGGAAGTGGAGTGGTTGCATTGAGGCAGTTGGACAAAATTCAAAATAAAGCTATTAGATTAATCAATAACCCTGCAATCACACAGGACCTTCCTACATTATCCATACGAAGAAACGATGCATCCCTTGCATTATTCTACAGATATTTTCACAGCAATTGTTCCGAGGAACTTGCTTCAATTGTGCCGCCTCTCCACATCTTTCCCCGTAGAACTAGGGCAGCTGAGAGCGCCCATGAATTTACACTTTCTCCTCCACAATGCAGAACTTCTGCTTATCAGAATTCATTTATCCTCAGAGCTACTACTCTTTGGAATTCACTTCCCTCGAATTGCTTTCCACAAACTTACAATCTACAAATGTTTAAATCCAGTTGTTACAAACATTTTATGAATGGAGGATGCCTTTAGGCACATGGACCTTTTTGTTTTATCTGTGTTTTTCCTTCCTCCGTTCATTGTCTCCTTAAAAAAAAAAAAAAAAAAAAAAAAGGAGCAGGTAGGAGTAACACAAAGTTCAAATCGAGGCATGGTGCCTTAATGAGAGGTTCCCCCCCCACCGCCGGGATCCGCTGTCCAACTCCGCCGGAGAAGCAGTCTCTGGGGCCTGGAATTTTTTTCCAGGAATCAATGCTCATAAGGACAACCTGCGAGGTATTAAAACATCCTAACCCGAATCCGCCGGAAAATTAGCTATAGTGTACCACTACTCTAACCTTCCACAGGTTCCTTCTAGCTGACTTTCAACTACTTACCTGTGACGAGAGCCACAGGTCCCTTGACCTTTTAGTGTCTGATCATTAATGAAAAAGTTTGCATAACTAATCTTCTCACTTCGTGTACACTCGACTCGTGGTGCCGAAGGCGATAAAGTCTCAACGTGTCACAGGGTCAGTCAGGGTGAGTTAACTTGGTGGGCCGAGTTCGTAGCCCTTCTAGGAATGCAATTCCGCCGGGAGATTGGTTCAGCTAAACCACGCCGGGATCTCTTGAATGTTCCTACCCGTTAGAGACGGATAACTTGGACCCACCGCATGGGGCCGCCGGAACAGACAAAAACTACCGGGAAATGGGAGTGGCACAGCTCCATTAACCGAAGTCCCACACATACATAGTATAACAATTGACATATAGGGACGTCTCCCTTACCCCACAGAACATGCCCGCCTGCATGAAAGTAAACAAGGGCAAAGATAAGCATAACACAACGACAGAAAATTTAGAACCTAAATTACCTGAAGCCTACGCCGGAGACCCCTAACTAGGCTGACCACGAGGTACGAAGAACATCCTGGCAGACGACGCTCCGAAACCCGGCAGCAGCACACCGATGAGGGAGGCCCACCCAAGGGGCCCAAGCAAAACACAAACCCTGGAAGGCGGAGCACCACGTGCAGACACCCTTAGACCAGAGCTTTTGCTGATATCTGAAGAACATGGCATGTACTTTCCTCAATATTGACAGTCTGTATCATGCCTTGTAGAGTGGTCGCCCTCTAGCTAAGTGAACACAACAGCTAAAGGCGTATCACAACAATAACACACGCGGTACGACGATCTGGGACCCGTAGATGCCTGTGACAATGATACCCTATTTTAACACACACTTCCTGTGGACATACCAATCTGGCAGCCGTGCTAGCTAATCTAAACCTTGTTACTACAACACAGATGTATACAAATGAGTAAGGACTCACTAGAAGCTCTCTGTGAACGTCGAATGAAGCGGACACGGCGAGAGCCCTGTTGATCGTAAGGCCGTGGAAGTAGGAAGGAGGAAGATGGCCGCTAGGGGGCCTGGTGTCGGGGAAGCGAAACATGAGAAATCCACGCATATAGCAAGTCATATGATAACAGATATTAAGTTATTTTATATTTTTTATTTTTTACGGAGTTTTTCTCTGTAGGGTACCCGATCAAAATAACGATCCCATAAGGGAATTAAGCATGCACTTATGACGAGTACTCCATGATACTTCCGCGCGGGCTATTCAAAATGCTGGCGCAGGATGTTGAATGGAGACTATTACTATTAATAGGCGAAGTCGTCAATGATGAAGGGGCCCTATTAAATACACACATACACAGAAACGTTCCTGGTGTAAATGAACAGTCAACCAATCTGTGTTCACCGGAGGTCCTCCCAACCATAGCCAATTATACCGCCCAGACTGTTAACACTCCCGCTAACTAACTGTGTACAACCAGTCACACTTACATATACATATACATACACACACACACACATGCATACACAATATACACACCTTAAACACACACAACATACAAACACACACACTCTGACACTACTACACAAAGACACAAGCATAGACACTGATACTACACGCACACTGATATATATACACACATACTGACATTATACCCACACACACACACACACACACACACACACACACACACACACACACACACACACACATACACATACAGACACACCCATTTAATCTGTAGTTCTTAATAAAATTAAGTGAACAAGCAAGCCCATTTTCAGTCATTGGACAAATGTTATTCTGCATTATAATGTTATAGAGTAGAGTTAAAACTTTTCAGGAGGAAGGGTTTATTTTCGGGTTTATTTTTATGTACCCTCGCCCGGATAAGATCGGCACCTAAATGGCACGCAAGGTCTTAATATCGACAAATATATGTGTGCAAAAGGTCTTATAATCGCGAAGGTATTGGAGCGAACATCTTAAAATCTCAAAACTAATCAGGCTAGACGTGAGGGAGAAGGGAACCAGAAAACAAATTCCCCACATCAGTTCTGTTCCTCTCTGTGATCTTATGCATATAATTATAATGCGCATGATCGAATTACGAGTGTAGTTACTTAGGCTGTGGCTAACTCATTTGATAATTCAACTGATGATTATAAGAAACCACACTCGCAATTCGTTCGTACTATTATACTGTCAAGCATAAGATCATGACAAGGAACAGAACTTATGTGGGTAACTGTGCATAACTTAACCATAAGTATGAAGGTATTTAGAACATCAATATTGTTTATAAAGGGTGATGTGTCACGTGGAATCGAATTCCAATATTCTTCTATAAAGACTGAAATGAAATAATGATTAAGAATTTTACTCATCTGAAGAGAGAGTAGAGAGAGAGAGAGTTAGTTGAGTATATTAGACCTCCCAATAAGATCTTACCTTGTGAGTAGCTTAGTTAGAGACGAACTAGGTTACACCATCAGCCCAACTTCTCCAGAGAACTTAACCTTCAAGTATTTCCACCGCCACCACACACACACACACACTCTCTCTCTCTCTCCCACCTCCACCACACACTCTCTCTCTCACACTCCCACCTCCACCACACCCACACACTCTCTCTCTCTCTCTCACACACACACTCGCACCTCCACCACACTCTCCTATTCTTACTCACTCTCTCGCACACTCACTCTCTCTCTCTTTCTCTCTCTCTCTCTCTCATTTAGGCCAGGATAAATAAACTGAAAAACCTATATATATTTATCTCTCCATCAATCTATCTCTATCTCTCCCCATATAGAATGAAAGGTATGTAAGTATCTGTCTATATATCTATCTGTCTATCGGTATCTCTCAGTCAATCAATCAAAATCTATTGAAAGCGAGAAAGAGCTAACCTGGGTGCTGTCTCCAATTACCAGAAGCCAGCCGAGCGAGAGAGAGAGAGAGAGTTCTTGTTTGCAACTTCCAGGTTGTTCTAAGTCGCCATCTTGTTAACCTTTGGAACAATCGGGGTCGCCATGTTGTTCACCACCTAGGAACTAATTGGGATTTTCGAGGTCGCCATCTTGTTAACCTTGGAACTATCGGGATTTTCGGGGTCGTCATTTTGTTCACCTTGACATTTTCGGAGTCGCCATCTTGTTAACCTTTGGAATTATCAGGAATTTCGGGGTTGCCATTTTGTTAACCTTTGGAATTATCGGGATTTTTGGGGTTGCCATCTTGTTAACCTTTGGATTTATCGGTATTTTCGGAGTCACCATCTTGTTAACATTTGGAACTATCGGGATTTTGGGGTCTCCATCTTGTTAACCTTTGTAATTATCGGGATGTTCGGGGTCGCCATCTTGTTAACCTTTGGAATTATCGGGATTTTCGGGGTCGCCATCTTGTTTACCTTCGAACAATAGGGATTTTCGGAGTCGCCATCTTGTTAACTTTTGGAACCATTGGGATTTTCGAAGTCGCCATCTTGTTTACCTTGGAAATTTCAGGGTCGCCATATGGTTTATCTTGGAACTATCGGGATTTAGGGAGTCGCCATATTATCAACCTTTTAACAATCAGGATTTTTGAAGTCGTCATGTTGCTTTCCTTTGAATTTTCGGGATTCTCGGAGTCGCCATATTGTTTACCTTGGAACTATCGGGATTTTCGGAGTCAACATCTTGTTTACCTTAGAACTATCAGGATTTTCGTAGTCGCCATCTCAATATTTAGCCTTCTGCATAATAAGGTCCTTCTTAAGCTGCATACACTCGTCTAATTCTAGCCAGGATCAAAGGTACTGAGAAAGGGTTAACAAGATGGCGGGCGACTATACTGGAACTAAGTTGGTTTATCTCCTGACGTATGTGTCCGTCTTCTGCCGCCCAACTTGCTGATCACGCTACCCTTGTCTCTCTCCGGACTTTAAGGGGAGATTTATTTGCTTAGTGCTTAGATTTTTTTAATATTTTTTAGTTTCCTCCCTAGACCTCCATCAAACTGTAAAAAAACACCCCTAAGACCCCCCCCCCCCCCGCCCTTCAAGATAAATGTATACATTTTTCGGGAGAAAAATAACCCGGCCGAAGGCTGATTATTCTTAAAATTACAGGCTCGCTAACGCTCGCCAGGAAAATTCGACACCTAAATAGCACGAAAGGTCTTAATATTGACAAAGGAATAGAGCGTAAAATCTTGAAATCATCAAACTAATGGGCCGAACATCTTAAAATCTGAAAAATAATGGGGCCAACCATGAGGGAGAAGGGGGACCAGAAAAATTAACCATCTCCCCTTAAAGAAGACCTGGCTGAGGCACAAGAGGAAGAAGAATACGAAGAAGAAGAGCAGCAAGAAGAAGAAGAAGAAGAAAAAGAAGATGAAGAGAAAGAAGAAGAAGAAGAAGAAAAAGAAGATGAAGAGAAAGAAGAAGAAGAAGAAGAAAAAGAAGAGCAAGAAGAGAAAGAAGAAGAAGAAGAAAAAGAAGAGCAAGAAGAAGAAGAAGAAGAAAAGAAAGAAGAAGAAGAAGAAGAGGAAGAGAAGCATAGTGGGAGAAAAATAAGAATAACAAGAGAGAGACAAAAGAAGAAGAAGAAGAGGAGTATACTGGAAAAGGAAAAACAATGTTTAAATAGGATGAGAATAACGAGAGAGAGAGAGAGAGAGAGAGAGAGAGAGAGAGAGATAGAGAGAGAGAGGGAGAGCAAAAGATAGAAGAAGAAGAAGATTGGGAGCATAACAACAAGAGAAAGAGAAGAAGATAGGGAGAAGAAAACAAGAGAAGGAGAAGGAGGAATAGGAGACAGAGAAAAATAACAAGGCAAAAACAAAGAGATGAAGAAGAAAAGGAAGAAGAAGAGGACAATCGGAGAAGGACAAGAAAAGGCGGAGATAATTCAATTTAAAATATTGATTACAAATAAATAATAATTTGTGACGCCTACCAGCGTTGGCAGAATCACCTCCCGTTAGCCACTAGCGCTCGCCAGGGCAGTGAAATGGGCTACAGTTATCAGAGAAGGTTGTTCTTTCTTTCATAGTACTTGCATTGTTACAGACAGTCCTGTGGTGGTCTTTATTTTCGTCTGTGACAACGGGAAGCATTTTATATCATGAGTAGAACATATGATGCATTGTAGTGTAGTTGAGAGAGAGAGAGCGAGCGGGCAGCGAGGGGGTAGTGAGTGTTGCTTCCCTCCTCCCTCCTCCCTCCCGGAGGACTTTCCAGCCCGCGCGGCCTTTCTCTCGGTTTTGATTGGCTGGTGGTTCCTGGCGCCTTCTGGAGGCCTGCTGCCTGGTGACATAGCGGCCTGTGATTGGCTGGCCACCATGCCTTTGTGTGATCCTGGGGGTCCCGAGGAGCTACTCTCTTTAGAGCAGGCTAGGGGCGCACATGACTAACATCCTTTTTACCACTGTCTCCCATCTCTCCACCATTCTGATACTGTCTCTCTTTCTCAACTTCTTCTCTTTCATTCCTCTTATCTTTTAACGTCACAACACTCCCTTTGGGTTCTGCACACGATTTCATATCGGCCCATCGTATTATGTGCGTCGCTCTCTGAGATATTTACATGTACTTAGAATAGGTTTTGAGGGTTCTTAGTTAGTAGAGGTTAAGAACTCGGTGTGTGTCTCCATTATTGATTTAGTGCTCTGCTGGGTTATTTAATGCTAGACTGGGATAAGGCTTCTGTTGTCGTTGTCAGTGATGTGTGTATGGTTCGCTTATACCTACACGACTTCGACGGTTTCTGTGGTAGCCTAGGTTGTCTTTTTGGCAGTGCCTTTTGCGAGTGCAGCATAGTGTGGTGAGAGGGCATTAGTCTACTACCTTGTCACACACTGCTGCCTCTTTGCTTGACTTTAGAGGGATCGCCAGGGTAGAACCAGATACTTGAGATCTGGATCTACCAAGAGAGCATCCCCGTCATTTAACGTAACTTTAATCATACCGCCTTAAGGACAACGCTAGGCTATGAGCCAGTCTTGCTTAGCCACAGTTTCCTAACCTTGATATCCCAGCTAGACTTTATTCACCTAGCAGACACTAGTTAGGATATGAGCTCTTTATGATATGTATGCATTATTATTCACGGCATTTATGAGTCTAGGTTGTTGTTGAGTTGTACCACCATAGTAGACTGTTTCGTTGATGAGGAAGCATTTCTTTTAGTGTCGAGCATTACTGCCGTTGCGCATTTATAATATTCTCGTGTCAGTTAACATTATATGTCCTATCTTTTTGTGTACTCTGTATACACGTTGGGTGTCCTGCCTCCTGCCTTTCTATAATTTAAGATATGAGCATCTTATGAGCATCAGACTTTCTTCAGAAGTTTCCAGGTCTATGCTGTAGGACTAGACTTCACTTTCTTTCAGAGAGGAGTGAAGAGTTTATTGTTGTTTAGAGTAACTATATTGAAGCATCTTTTTATTGTATTAAATCTTGCATTGATTTAATTGATCTTTCCATAGCTTCCCTTTTGTGCATTTTAACGTAACTTGCATCTTGTTTGTTATCAGGCTATACCAGTGTGGGTTAGCCTGGAGTAGAGTACATTTATGTCCAGTTAAGATACCCCGTTATCGCAGATTAACTCTGGAGGGTATAGGTGTTTTTGTTAGCCGGCATATAAGTTCAAGGGTTTGGATCTAGCGTACCGTTGTTGCATAGTGCCCTATTACTAGTCCAACCATTAAGTGCCCTTGTTTTATTCGTAGCCCCGGTCGTAACAAATTGAATAGAAGATAAAATTGTAATCAAAGGGAAAATTACTTAGCCACTTGAGAGTTTCAGGCTATAAGAAAGTTGGAGCTGTAAATATGGATATAGAACAGAAATGCAATAATAATTAGGTTTCTGATGACTGGAAAGTATGATTAATTTGGTTTTATGTATTTATAAATGCACCACAACCGTATTAGAGCTGCCAATACTGATTAATTAACCCCTTCAGCACGATGACGTAATGTTTATCCTATTCTGGTTGCCATTAGAACATTTGTTTTAGTTTATAATCTACCTTTAGGGCTCAGTGGGGTAATAGGAGCTCAATATACCCTCTGATTAACATGGGTCCTTCTTAACCCATACAGTACCAGGGACGTCCTTTTAATCCTATTCTGGCAACTATTAGACGATTTTATTAAGCTTAGGAAGGCCCTCGGCAATAATATGGCTTTCAAAATATCTCGACCAACCCTTTTAACTACCACAGATCCTTCCCTAGCTGCATAATATCGTCTAAATATAGCCACAATAAAATATAACACGTCGCTGGTACTCAAAGGGTTAAACTGGATGAAATCGTATTACTTTAGCCAGAATGATAGGCAAAAATACGTCATCGTGCTGAAGGGGTTAATATCGATGTCTACAGCTCCAACTTCCTCACACCACCAAACTCTCAACTACGGTAGTCAATTATTGGTAACCTAACATTGCCTCAAGGGGGGAGGGTTTATTTATTGGTCCATTTATTTATACATTTATTATTCTTTTCGTTTTCTCCCTCGACCTCCAGCAAGCTTTAAATAATATCCCCAAGAGCACCCTTCTAGATAAATTTGTACATTGTTTGATAGAAAAATGTCCCTGTCGAGGCCGGTTCCTCCTAAATTACAGGCTCGCTTTCGCTCGCCAGGAAGAAATTGACACCAAAATGGCACGAAAGGCCTTAATATTGACAACAAAATTGGATAACAAATCTTAAAATCGCCAAGCTAATGGGTTGAACGTCTTAAAATCAGATAACTATTGGGGGCCAGACACGAGGGAGAAGGGGGCGCCTTAATTAACCGCATCTCGCACCATCTGCACTGCCTGTCTGGGTAGCTGGGCTGGAAGGAAGAGAGAGAGAGAGTGAGACAGAGAAGGAGAGAGAGAGAAGGAGAAGAGAAGGAAAAGGAGAGAGAGAGAAGGAGAAGAGAAGGAAGAAGAGAGAGAGAGAGAGAGAGAGAAGAGGAGAGAGGGAGAGAAGAGGAGAGAGGGAGTACAAAGTACAAAGGAGTACAAAGGAAATCAAGCAGCAACAGGTCTAGTGACCCTTCTAGGCTGCTTGTCCTCCAAAACACTGAGGATCAAGTGTCCAAACAGTGGTTTAGAGTGGGTAAGGGAACATTGGAAAGGGAACTACTGCCCTGGAGCTAATGTCCGTGGCAGGATTAGGAAGTTAGTAGGGGACAGAGGGGTTAGTAACTGAGGGGGGATAAAATAAAGTTATTCATTTACAAATGCAGTCAGTCGCGAGTTTGATGCGAGATATTTGTCTACGCGGAGTTTAAATGAATCAATGGTGCTGCAGTCTATAACGTCTCGGGGAAGCCCATTCCACAAGTTGACAACTCGACTGAAGAAGAAATTCTTAGATTCGTGCGAGTTAAAAGATTTACCAATAATTTTGCAACCGTTTCCCCGCGTGTAATTAGATTGGTCGATAGTGAAGTACTTACTACAGTTCATATTGTCGATGCCTTTGATAATTTTGAACACTTGAATTAAGTCACCTCTTAACCCATAATTAGCGGCGAGCAACATAAGTCGAGTTAAATAAAGCTGGATTATGTGGCGGCGCTCGACATAACTCGAGTGGCAATTTCAGCACGTAATGTGGCTGAGAGAGAGAGACAAGTGGTGGCAGGAGACTAGCGAGCGTATGACTGCTCCAGACCACCGCGGCGAACCTACTGACACAAATCTCAGCTCCCTCCTCCCTCTCTCACTCGCTACATACTCAATTATGTACCGAAAGTACCGAATTACCTGCTTTTTGCACTCGCGTTGCACGGTTATTGCAAGAAAACTATCCATCATACAAGGATCGTTATGGTGTCATTCGAAAGCTCTGTTTATGCCCTTTCAGGGATAGGTACTTGTTTTACGTTCTGGGTCTTATTTAGGCATGAAAATGATCACGTAAACAGCCCTATTTTGGCTAAAAACACCCCCCTGTGCGGTACACATAAATAAACCGCATAGGCCGCTCGTAAGGTGTTAATCTGCGCTGGGTTAAAGGAAATAGATTTAATTCTCTAAGACGCTCTTCGTATGGTTTGTTCTTTAGGCTAGGTATCATTTTGGTAACTCTACGTTGAACTCGTTCTAGCTTGTAATAAGGTAATAAGGGCACCAGGATTGAACGCAGTATTCCAGAAGAGGGCGGACTAAGGAATTGTATAGGGTTAGGATAACTTCTTTGGATTTATGCTCAAATGACCTGCCTATAAAGCCAATTATTTTGTTTACCTTCTTAACAACTTCTGAACATTGTTGACTCGGTTTTAGGTTACTCGATATTGTTACTCCCAGATCGGTTTCTCTGTTTACATTCTTAAGCTGAGTGCCATTCATCGAATAGTTTGCTTTCTCATTTAGGTATCCGATATGTAGTATTGGTAAGTATTGTAGTATTTATCCGCATTGAAACTCATTTGCCAAATTTGGGCCCAACATGACAATTTATCTAGATTGTGTTGCATATCGTCAACTTGTTCTTTTGAGAGTACGCTATTTGCAATTTTTGTATCGTCAGCAAATTTTGATATTGTACAGGTGAGACCCTCATCTATGTCGTTGATGTAAATTAGAAAGAGAATTGGTCCTAGTACCGATCCCTGGGGTACCCCGCTACTTACGTTGGTCCATTTTTTTTTTTTTTTTTTTTTTAAGAGACAATGAACGGAGGAAGGAAAAACACAGATAAAACAAAAAGGTCCATGTGCCTAAAGGCATCCTCCATTCATAAAATGTTTGTATCAACTGGATTTAAACATTTGTAGATTGTAAGTTTGTGGAAAGCAATTCGAGGGAAGTGAATTCCAAAGAGTAGTAGCTCTGGGGATAAATGAATTCTGATAAGTAGAAGTTCTGCATTGTGGAGGAGAAAGTGTAAATTCATGGGCGCTCTAGATGCCTTACCGTTTATGACTACTCTTTGCTTTCTGTCGCTGAGCCAATTTTCTATCCATTTTAACAAACCGTCTTGTATTCCATGCACATTTAGTTTTAGCAGTAAACGTTTGTGGGGAACTCTGTCAAAGGCCTTTTGAAAATCAAGGTATATAATATCTACAGCTTTACTCTCATCGTAGAGGTTGAGGATATTGTGGAAGAAGTCTAAGAGGTTTGTTAAACAGGAACGTTGTTTACGAAAGCCGTGTTGAGTATCTTTAAGTAAGTTATTTGCCTCCAAGTGATTTACGAGTCTGTGTCTTATGACCGTTTCTAGCATTTTACATACAATTGAGGTTAAGCTAATCGGACGATAGTTACTGGGTAGGGATTTGCTGCCTTTTTTGAATATCGGTGTTACGTTGGCTAGCTTCCACTGATCAGGCATAGTCCCAGACTGCAAGGATTCATTGAATAGCAATGTCAGTGGTTTGGAGAGCTCATCCTTAGGTTCCTTTAGAACTCTAGGCGAGATTGTATCATGTCCAGGCGTTTTATTTACCTTGAGTTTATCTAAACAATTCAATAATTCTCTCTCTGTAACGGTGATATTGCTTAGAACATCTGAATTATCAATCTGAATCGGCGATGGTGTAGGGATATCTCTGAGGTCTTCGGTTGTAAAAACTGATGCAAAGAAGGTATTGAGGGCATTACTCATTTGTACTTCGTCTTTGGTGTATTCTCCATTTTCATCGACTAACGGTCCAACAGTTGAAGTAACTACTTTTTTCTTTCTGATATAACTATAGAATTCTTTCGGGCTTGTTTTACTTTGATTCGTAACATGTAACTCCAGGGTCTTTTTACTTTGCTTAATTAACTTTTTGGCTTTGCGTCGTAGCTCTACAAATCTCACCCGTTCTTCGTCATTTTGTGAGGATTTTAATCTATCATTAGCAAAATTTTTAGCAAGCAGACAGTCTGAAATATCTTTATTCCACCATTTGGGCTTATCATTATGGCCTGGACGCCGTATTTTCGATGGTATGCAGTCTTGCACTGCCTTAAGGTAAGTGGTTGTGAAACACTCCCAAGATGTATTTATGTCGTTATTGTTACTCAGAAAGCTCCAGTCAGTTTCTTTAAGCTTTGATTTAAGTTTATGAAAATTTGCTTTCTTGAAATTAGGGACTTTCTCAATGCTGCTATTTGATTTGTTACTAGTAAACTTTAAAGTGAAAGTTATCGTACGATGGTCGCTGTTACTGAATTCATCACCGACATTCAAATTCTCTATTAATTCTTCTTTTGTTGCGAGTACAAGGTCAAGCACATTATTACCACGGGTCGGTCGGAGATTGTACAAATTGAAAAAGTGAACTCTCTTGCAAGTTAGCATAGAGGTCGTGTCCAGAGTGTGAAGTAAGAATATCGCCCCATTTAGTCACAGGTAAGTTGAAATCGCCAAGAATTACGGTATCATGTATGTTAGTTATTTCTGCAATTTGTTCATAAATTTCACTGTCAGTTTGCACTGATTGAGCTGGGGGTCTGTATAATAAAGCTAGTGTTATTTTAGTTCCTCGTTCATTATTTAATAGTACGTAAGATATGTCTATATTCGCAATTTGAGGTTTTGACATTAAGACGGGATTAAGACTTTCCTTTATAAAAAACAGAACTCCTCCTCCATTTCTATTGATCCGACTTTTCTCAAACATTGTATAACCAGGAAGCGTATATTCGGCTAAAAAGTCTCTGTCTTCCGTATTTAACCAAGATTCTGTAATGCCGATTATATCATAATGTTCTGTAAACACGATTTCCTCTAGATCTGCAAATTTATTGCGTATGCTACGAGCATTTACATAAAACACCTTAAGAGTATTAGAGTTGGATGTTACTGATTGTGCATTGTCTGAATTTTCAGTTTGTATTTTACTTACACTACCCCCGGATACCCCCGGTTGACCCCGTTTTTTGAACGGAAATCCTTGACTGCATCGTTCAGCAGACGACCAAGATGTGCAGCTCCTACTTCATTGAGATGTACACCATCTCCTGAAAACAAAGATTTTTCATAGTAAAAATTATCCCACGTGTCGACAAAGCCGATGTCCTCCTCCCTGCAGAGTTTGGCTAGTCGGCGATTTGTACTGGTAGCTATGTTGTAGAATCGGTTTTCTACATCAATCTGGGGAACAATTCCTGAAATTAAGATTCTATTAGATTTTTCGTTGAAGGACCTGATCAGCCGCTGGTACTTGCAAAGTAGTTCCTCTGACCGCGTCCGTTGGACATCGTTAGATCCAACGTACGTAGTGCTTGCGGGGGCGAGCCTGGAAACCTGTTCCACAGCCGCAACAATGTCGTCCACGCCGCCACCTGGGATACTGAATCGCTTTCTGGTCCTGAGTGCCCTGGCGCAGAACTCGGTTAATTGGCCACGGACCATGGAGTCGCCCACAAGCCGAACTTCTTCCGTTTCCACTTCCTCGTCAATAGCAAGAATTTTGAAGCGGTTTTGGCATGTTGTCGGGATGACAACATGAAGGAGAGAAGAGGAGAGAAGGAGAGAGGGGGAGAGAGAGAGGAGAGGAGGAAGAGGAGAGCGGGAGAGAGAGAGAAGAGGAGGAAGAGAGAGAGAAGAGGAGAGTGATAGATAGATGGACAGAGGTAGATAGATAGAGAGGTAGATGAAAAAATATAAAATTGGATAGATAGTTAGATAGACAGGACGGGGTGTATACTGTATATATTACATGACCTCCCTGCTGCTGATTCCACCAGCCTGACTGTTCCACCTGTAACATCCACCACCACCACCACCCCCACCACCACCACCACCACCACCACCACCACCGCCGCCACCACCACCAACACCAGCCCCACCACCACCGCCACCATCACCAACACCAACACCACCCCCACCACCACCACCAGAGCCAGGAGAAGGAGAAGGAGCAGGTGATAAAGAAGGAAGAGGAGGAGAAGAAGAGGGAAAAATATGAAGTTAATGAAAGAAGAGAAGATGATAAAATAGGAGAAGGATAAGAGGAGTAGGGAAATATAAGAAGTTGAAGAAGGAAGAGGAGATGATAAAAAAGGAGGAGAGGAAGAAGCAGAGAGGGAAAGATAAGAAGTTGAAGAAGAGGATATGATGAAAAAGGAGAAGAAGAAGAAGAGGGAAAGATAAGAAGAAGAAGGAAGAGAAGAAAAAGAAGAAGAGGAGTCGGAGAATACAGACTAAAACACAACAAAGCCACTCCAACAGCTTCCTCTCTCTCCAACACCCCTTCTCTCCTCTCTACACTCTTCAGAAACATAGGAAAAGTAGAATGTAGATACGAGGTGCCGTTGTAAAGGCTTATCCCTCAATACCTTCATCTGATCATCTGATATGACGATACATATGAGTAGACGGATAGATAGAGAAAAGTAGAGTATATGAGTGAGTAAATAATTATGAGTCAATCTAAGTGTAAGTAAGAAAGTAAGTGCTAATCAAATTAAAGGGTTGGGATATTATGAAGGCTGAAGGAGGAAGGGATGTAGTTAGTTAGAAGAGAGAGAGAGAGAGAGCGAGAGCGGAAAGACACTACTGGAAAATAATAGAAACATAGAGACAATAAGACTATGGTAATCTGAGTATTAGCCTAACTGACACTAACCATGTTACTTTGTATATTGCTACCTATTCTAATATACAGTACAGTACACATGTAGCTAACCCATTCTTGTACGATAAGACTAAGACGCACCTGTGTGTTCATTAGATACAAAAAAAAAAAACATTTGTGACCATCAGGGGAATATAGAACCTTAGTTTATTTTATTTTTTCAATCC
>CM064546.1:16868854-16898854 GCA_032716605.1 Paralithodes platypus | reverse complement strand
AGTACACTATATCAAGACTTTTGGTAAAATCATTAATGTTAAATAGGTTGTCATAAAATTCGATAAGGTTCGTTAGGCATGATTTTTTTGCTCTGAAGCCGTGTTGACTATTATTAATAAGATTATTATTCTCTATGAAAAGTACAAGTTCGTCTCTTATAATTGATTCTAATAGTTTTTTACAATAACGGAAGTTAAGCTAATGGGTCTGTAATTCCCTGGTTGTTTTTTATCTCCCTTTTTAAATATTGGTGTAATATTCGCTGTCTTCCAGCCAGTGGGTAATTGTCCATGTTGGAGTGACATGTTAAACATTTTGGTTAGGGGTTCGGCAACTTCATCTTTGACCATTTTTAGGATTTTAGGGATGAATAGGTCTGGGCCGGGAGATTTATTTATTTTCAGTAATTCAATCTGTCTAGTGACGCTTGATTGGCTAATTTTGAAGTCAGGGAGCACAATGTTGCTTGTTTGATTAGTAGCTTGTGGAGTGTTCGTGTTGGCAGCAGTGGTAAAAACGGAGCTGAAATAATTGTTAAGTGTAGAGGCTATGTCTTTGCTATCTGTTTATAGAACACCTTGAGTGTTAAGTATGGGTCCTATCCCGCTTTTGATTTGTTTGCTACTGTTAATGTATCTGTAAAATTGCTTAGGATTAGTTTTACTATCTTTAGCTATGCTTATTTCATAATTCCTCTTTGCTGTTTTTATTAGTGATTTTACTTTTCTGCTGGCGGCCAGGTATTGCTTACATATGGTATTATTCTTTGTTTCTCTCTTTAGGTTGTATAAACGATTTCTTTCCCTAATTGCTCTACTGATATTTATATCGTACCAAAGGGGTTTGTTTATTTTCTTACTGTGTCTTTTACGCATTGGGATATGTTTCTTTTGAGCACTCATGAATATTTCTTTAAATCTTTCCCATGTATCGTCAATGTTGGTGAGACCTTCGAGATGCAGATTAATATCTTTTAGGTCATTTCTTAGGCTATTGAAGTCTGCCATATTATAGTTGGGAATAAAAGTTTCACTAGTGCCGTTTGTGTGCGACATATTAATTTGGAGCCTGACGATATTATGATCACAATTAGATATTAATTCCCCAACTTCTAAGTCATAAATTAAATTTTCGTGGGTCGTTATTACTAGGTCTAAATATTATCTCCCCTCGTGGGTTTCTGGACTAATTGATATAAGAAGTTATCTTTAATAAATTCGGTAATTTTTTCTGATGCATGGCCAGACCCTTTTACATCTCCCCAATGAATATTAGGAAGATTAAAATGACCTATGATAAGGGTTTCTTTTGTTGATAGAGTTTTTTCTAAATTATTGTATAGGTCTATATCCTCTTGATAGGGATGAGTTGGACGACGATATACGACAACCACATTAATGTCTATATCCTTGTTATTAATTTTCACACATAACAGTTCTGAGTTATTAGAAGGAATTTGAACCTCAAGTGAGCATATATTTTCTTTTATATACAGTAATACACCTCCTCCTCTCTTACCTACTCTGTCCTTGTGATATAGTTTATAGGAATTGATCTGATATTCGTGTGTGAAATCGATATTGTTGGTGTCTATATAAGTTTCTGTTATCGCAATTATATCTATTTCTTCATTTAGTAACATAATTCTTAGTTCGTCAATCTTATTTCGTAGACTTCTGGCATTAAAATACATTAATTTGATTGCTTGTTTATTCTCTCTCGATCTTTTGTAAGTGGGGGAATCCGACAGCAATGACACGTTCGGTGGTTGGAGAGAGTTTAATAGTTTTTTTGTTCGGGTAAAGAGTGATTGAGTCGTACGGAAAATCTAGGTGATGGTACGGGTGGAGCGGGAGAGCTGTGATTGAGGGTAGGGGGTGAAGGCGTAATGGAATAAAGGGGAGGGGAGGGGGGTGCGAGAGAGGGACGCAGCGGGGTTTGGAGGCGAGGAGAAGGGAGTTTGGGAAAAGGTATGGGGTAAGACCTTGGGGAAGGATTAGGAAGAATTAGGTTCTCTGAGAGAGTAGGGTGGCTTATCAGGCTTTTCTTTGTCCTGTCAGAGTTTGAAGGGGATTTGTGAGAAGACTGGTGATTATCCCTAGTTTTCTCGTGGGCGTTGTACACAGCTGCATTTAATTTCGCAGCTAGCCACGTGGAACCAGTGTGGGAGAGATGAATTCCATCTCGCTTGAAAAATTCCATTTTCCCTTTTACTTCATTAAATGGGTTAATGAATGCGACTTGCTGTTGGATGCAGAGTTGATTTAGGGACTCGTTGATGTCATTGGCCCTGAGATTACTGTAACTGCTTTCTTTCATGCGGGGAGGGATTCCTAGTATGATACAATTTTTAGTTTTATTTTTTGCTTCTTGGATGAGTGTTTCATATTTGGTCATTATTTGTTTGCTACTTGTGTTACCCCCGTCGTAGGCATCGTTACTCCCTACACTGAGAACTAGGCAAGTACTTTGTTTGATTTGGGACTTCTTGATGTCGTTGGTGATGTGGGTAATTTTAGCACCTGGTATGACTTTGACGGATCTTTTACCTGGTGCTAATGTAGCCCATTGGGCCCCCTGTCCACGTGAGAGCGAGTCACTAACTATTTGTGACTTTATTTCATTTTTGCTAACCAGTGTAGCCTTGGACTCTTGATACGGTTTTCTTTTCGTTACTTTACTTTTGTGTGCATTGTCTGCACCTGCGGCCTCATCTGTACTGTTACCTAGTACATCATATCTGTTAGCAAGGGGGATTGTGATTATCTTTGGGGCAGTCTGTTTTGTTTTATTTCCTCTGACTACCTGGAAGGCAGCTCTAGAATCAGCCTGCGGGTGCGAAATGGGGATGTTTTGTTTGTTAAGGTTGGGGCTGTTACGTTGCTCTTTGAGTAAACATATTTCTTGTTTTAGTTCGCTCACTTCTCCTTTGTATGCCTCTAGTGTAAGCTCAAGGAACTGGAATTTCTCACCAGTTAGACACTTAAAGCATTTTTCGTCTGGGAAACCATGCCGGAATATCCATTCCGCATAAAATGTCTCCCCACAACATAGAGTTTTGTATCTCTTTGGTGGCATAATATCTCTGTGGTGAACAATAAATAATATAAAATAAATAAATGAACACTGGACTGGGTAACTTAGCGTGTTACTGTAGTGAGTAGGTAGGTAGCAGCTGTGGGGTCGGGGTCCTTGGGGAGTTGACCAGGGCGGCTGGAGGAGCTGGTCAGGTATCAACCATCACACACAAGGGTCAGTGACACAATGAGAGAGAGAGAGAGAGAGAGAGAGAGAGAGAGAGAGAGAGAGAGAAGAGACGATGAGAGAGAGAGAGAGAGAGAGAGAGAGCTAGCGAGAGAGGTGGATGGGGGAATCTATTAAATTATACGGTAAGCCTTTTCTATCACGACGCCTATCTCTGGGAGGGGATTAAAAATTAACTTAGAGAGACAAAGAGAGCGAGAGAGAGATAGAAGGAGGGAGGGAGTGAGGTATACTGGGACGGAGGGATATATATACAGGATATATATATCTATATCTATATATCTATATATATATATATAATATATATATATATATGTATACAACTGATATATATATATATATATATATAAATATTATATATATATATATATATAATATATATATCTATATATATACAGAGAGAGAGAGAGACTGACTGACTGCTGACTGAGACTGACTACTGACTGACTGACTGACTGGACTGATGACTGACTGACTGACTGACATACATAGCCTTTCTTTTATCTATCAAGGTCTGGGTAGACATGAACAATGAAAAAATGTACCGTATATTGTGAAGGGTGGTATGGTGGGAGTTGTGCGAAAACTTTGTATATAGAGATACATATACCAGTATTTGCTGACCATACAAACCTTACGATCCAAGCGAGGAGAGAGAGAGAGAGAGAGAGAGGAGGAGAGAGTGAGAGTGAGTATGTCAGTGAGTGAAGGTGTGCATGTAAAATAGCGTAGTCTATACATAATTATGTGTATATTCTATTTTATCTCGCTAATTTTTGTATGTCAATTTTGTGGACGGATTTTATGTGAGTGTGATATATAAATGGTAGAAAACATAATAGAGTGTGAGAAGTCTATGTGATATTTCGTTATACATTTATTTATTACTTGCGTGAGGAGTAGTAGCAAACTGAGTCCAAAGGGTATACATTGTGAGAAATCTGAGTTGTATTATACATACTATCTACATGTGGGGTGTATATAAAGGTTTACAATGAGGAAGAAGAGTATGCATTTTGAGAAGTGTGAGTGTTATTAGACATTAACATATTATTACCATGTGGGATATACTGTATATATATATATATATATATATATATATATATACTCAGTCAGGCTTTGGTGTAAGGATACCAAAGCTATAGACATAGTCAATAATATGTTACGAATACACACCTACGGCTACACACACACACACGCACACACACCCACACACACACACCTACACACCTCCCCGTGGCGTAACGGATAGCGTGTCTGGCTCACAACCAGAAGGTCCCGGGTTCGAGACCCGGGCGGGGAAGAGACATTTGGGCAAGTTTCCTAACGGTGTAGCCTCTGTTCACCTAGCAGTATAAATAGGAACCTGGTATAAGTGGACGAAGTTGTGACGTCCCATCTGGGGTTGGTGATCGGTTGCAAGGTGAGATGGGTATCGTACTGGTCAACCTAAGCAACTGGTCAACCTAAGCCTTCGGGTGAGACTGGTACCGTAGTGAGAATGGTATCGTACAGATTAACCCTATGCCTTCGTTTCCAGATGTCGCCAATTGGCTAAAATACAGACTACACACACATCCACAGCCATTCCAACGATACATAAACACTTAACATGCATTTCACGCAATACATTCCCAGTTAAGGAGGCGCGATAATAATGAGCTTAGCTCGCATTGCGTGGATTCCCCATGACGAACAAGCAAGTTAAAAAAAAAGTGAATTACACACACACACACACACACACACACACACACACACACACACACACACACACACACACCTACACATACACACATACAGACACACACAGTATATCTCGACGATAAAGATTTTGCATCCCAGGAGCTGGACTGGACGACATTGTGGAAGCCTTCGAAGATACCACAAAGGATGCAAATGAAAAATACACTTTTTGTCATCCATGCTGGTTCAAATGACGTCATGCGCACCAGATCCGAAGAGTTGATGGAGAAATATCGCAAGATGATCCAGCACTACAAAAACAAGTCAAAGAATATCATCATCTCAGGCATTCTCCCCAAGATCGACGCACCTGACAAATTCTACGACAAGGCCTTCAGCACAAATAGCCGACTAAAATATTTGTGTCTGAGGGAAGAAGTTGAATTCATCAACCTCTGGGACAACTTCTACAACCAGCCTACTCTGTTCCGCAAGGATGGCACTCATCTAAACCCTGTGGGTTCAGCACGCATGGGTCGTCTCCTACACGAAGCAGTCCGCAGCCATGGATAAAAAACGCCATCCGAGAAGAAGCAGCAGTGACATAAATCATCCAACGCCAAGCAAAAAAACAGAGGCAACCGAGGACCACCAGCGATAAGGACCGAAGACAGCGAGGACCGAGGACAGCCATGAACATAAATGTAGATCCGACAGGAACCAAAAATATTATTAAAGAGCGTTCCGTGAGTTCTAAAATAACAAATTTAAAGGTTTTCTATGCAAACGCTCGTAGCATACGCAATAAATGTTCAGATTTAGAGGAGCTAATGTTTACAGAAAATTATGATGTGATTGGCATAACAGAATCTTGGCTCAATACAGAAGATAGAGACTTTTTAGCAGAGTATTCACTTCCCGGTTATGTAATGTTTGAGAAAAGCCGAATAAATCGAAATGGAGGTGGCGTTTTACTTTATATCAAAGAAAGTCTTAACCCTACCCTCTTGTCAAAAACCTCAAATTGTGAACGTCGACACATCTTTTGTGCTAATAAAGAATAATAAAGGTACAAAAATAATACTTGCGTTAATATACAGACCTCCAGCTCAATCAGTGCAAACTGCCCGAGAAATTTACGAACAAATTGTAGATGTAAGTAACTCACAAGATACCGTAAGTTTTGCCGACTTTAATTTACCTGTGACCAAGTGGGGCGATACTCTTACTTCACACTCCGGACATGACTTGTATTCGAACTTGCAAGAGAGTTAGCTTTATCAATTTGTTCGAACGCCGACCCGTGGTAATAACGTTCTTGACATTGTACTTGCAAAAAAAGAAGAATTGATAGAGAATTTGAATGTTGGTGATGAATTCAGTAACAGCGACCATCGTACGATAACTTTCACTTTAAAGTTTACTAGTAACGAACCAAATAGTAGCATCGAAAAAGTCCCTAATTTCAAGAAAGCAAACTTCCATAAACTTAGAGCTATGTTTAAAGAAACTGACTGGAGCTTTTGAATTAACAATAACGACATAAATACATCTTGGAAGTTATTCGAAACCACTTACCTAAAAGCAGTGCAAGACTACATACCATCGAAAATACGGCGTCCAGGCCATAATAATAAGCCCAAATGGTGGAATAAAGATATTTCAAACTGCCTGCTTGCTAAAAAATTTGCTAATGATAGATTAAAATCCTCACAAAATGGCTAAGAACGGGTGAAATTTGTAGAGCTACGACGCAAAGCCAAAAAGTTAATTAAGCAAAGTAAAAAGACCCTAGAGTTACATATTGCGAATCAAAGTAAAACAAACCCGAAAGAATTCTATAGTTATATCAGAAAGAAAAAAGTAGTTACTTCAACTGTTGGACCGTTAGTCGATGAAAGTGGAGAATACACCAAAGACGAAGTACAAATGAGTAATGCCCTCAATAGCTTCTTTGCATCAGTTTTTACAACCGAAGACCTCGGTGATATCCCTACACCATCGCCGATTCAGATTGATAATTCAGATGTTCTAAGCAATATCACCGTTACAGAGAGAGAAGTATTGAATTGTTTAGATAAACTCAAGGTAAATAAAACGCCTGGACCTGATACAATCTCACCTAGAGTTCTAAAGGAAGCTAAGTATGAGCTCTCCAAACCACTGACATTACTATTCAATGAATTCTTGCAGTCTGGAACTATGCCTGATCAGTGGAAGCTAGCCAACGTAACACCGATATTCAAAAAAGGCAGCAAATCCCTATCCAGTAACTATCGTCCAATTAGCTTAACCTCGGTTGTATGTAAAATGCTAGAAACGGTCATACGAGACAGACTCGTAAATCACTTAGAGGAAAATAACATACTTAAAGATACTCAACACGGCTTTCGTAAAAAACGTTCCTGTTTAACAAACCTCTTAGACTTCTATCACGATATCCTCAACCTCTACGACGAGAGTAAAGCTGTAGATATTATATACCTTGATTTTCAAAAGGCCTTTGACAAAGTTCCCCACAAACGTTTACTGCTAAAACTAAAAGTGCATGGAATACAAGACAGTGTGTTGAAATGGATAGAAAATTGGCTCAGCAACAGAAAGCAAAGAGTAGTCATAAACGGTAAGGCATCTAAATGGACCAATGTAAGTAGCGGGGTACCCCAGGGATTGGTACTAGGACCAATTCTCTTTCTAATTTACATCAACGACATAGATGAGGGTCTCACTTGTACAATCTCAAAATTTGCTGACGATACAAAAATTGCAAATAGCGTACTCTCAAAAGAACAAGTTGACGATATGCAACACAATCTAGATAAATTGTCACATTGGGCCCAAATTTGGCAAATGAGTTTCAATGCGGATAAATGTAAAGTACTACATATCGGATACCTAAATGAGAAAGCAAACTATTCGATGAATGGCACTCAGCTTAAGAATGTAAACAGAGAAACCGATCTGGGAGTAACAATATTGAGTAACCTAAAACCGAGTCATGTTCAGAAGTTGTTAAGAAGGCAAACAAAATAATTGGCTTTATAGGCAGGTCATTTGAGCATAAATCCAAAGAAGTTATCCTAAACCCTTTACAATTCCTTAGTCCGCCCTCTTCTGGAATACTGCGTTCAATCCTGGTGCCCTTATTACCAAAAAGATATAAACAAGCTAGAACGAGTTCAACGTAGAGTTACCAAAATGATACCTAGCCTAAAGAACAAACCATACGAAGAGCGTCTTAGAGAATTAAATCTATTTCCTTTAACCCAGCGCAGATTAAGAGGTGACTTAATTCAAGTGTTCAAAATCATCAAAGGCATCGACAATATGAACTGTAGTAAGTACTTCACTATCGACCAATCTAATTACACGCGGGGAAACGGTTGCAAAATTATTGGTAAATCTTTTAACTCGCACGAATCTAAAAATTTCTTCTTCAATCGAGTTGTCAACTTGTGGAATGGGCTTCCCCGAAACGTTATAAGCTGCATCACCGTTGATTCATTTAAACTCCGCCTAGACAAATATCTCGCATCAAACCCACGACTGACTGCGTTTGTAAATTAATAACTTTATGTTATCCCCCCCTCAATTACTAACCCATCTGTCCTCTACTAACTTCCTAATCCTGCCACGGACATTAGTTCCAGGGCAGTAATTCCCTTTCCAATTTTCCCTTACCCACTCTAAACCACTGTTTGGACACCTGATCCTCAGTGTTTTGGAGGACAAGCAACCTAGAAGGGTCACTAGATCTGTTGTTGCTTGATTTCCTTTGTACTCCTTTGTACTTTGTATAATATTTTAAGGGGATGTTATGTGATTTTTCAATATATTCTTTTCATTATTACCGGTCTATACTGTATATTTGTTTCAGTTTACTCCCAAGACCTCAATCAAGCTTAATAAATAACATCCCCAAGATGATAAATTTGTAAATTTTTCGGTTGAAAAAATGTCCCGGCGGAAGGCCGGTTCCTCCTAAATTACAGGCTCGCTATTGCTCGCCAGGAAATAATCGACACCTGAATGGCAGGAAAGGTCTCAATATTGACAAAGAAATGGGCAGAAGTCTTAAAATGTGACAACTAATGGGGCTAAACATGAAGGAGAAGGGGGTTCAGAAAACACAAATCCTTCCCCTTAGGGATGTAATTTGACCGTGGTGTGGCATTATTTGTCTTAATAATTTAGGTTCAATTTTAAGGAATCACACACACACACACACACACCTACACACACACACACACACACACACCTACACACACACACCTACACACACACACACACACACCTACACACACACACACACACACACACACACACACACACACACACACACACACACACACACACACACACACACACAAAATAGACAATATAGTGTCGTTTACTAATGGAGTCCCTTGAATCTAACTGCAATATTCAAAGGCTATCCAAAATATAGTAAAATATACATCATCGTAGAACCAACTTTATTTGTTCTATTCTATCTATTCTATATACTCAGGCCCAATCCCCACTTTTCCTGTTGTGTGTGTGTGTGGGGTTTTTGTGTGTGTGTGGGGGGGGGGGGGGGCGACTCAAGACGGAGCCAGAATAGGGAAAACACAACATAAAACAATGAACACACAAAAACAATATACAAATTCACACATATCTATTTATGTGTACGAAACTAAAATGCGTTGTCACACGAGAGCTTTTATAGTCAACATTCGATGATCAACACTTTTCTGGCAACATTTCTGGAATAATTTGCACCGGTATCGGAAACTAGACTGACGATAGATGAATTTAGGAAACCGAAATATGTTGCATGTTGACCTCGTAAGCTGCCAGACCAGTGTTTAGGATAAATGTTGAGGGAGAAAGTGCTCGTGTGATACCGGCTTAGGAATTCACGTGTTGTGTATCGATGACGTAATATACCGCTATTTGCGTGTTTCGGACTTTTTACTCTAGGTTGGGCAGAAATCGTAACCGCTAACCTCTCATAACTCAAAAAGGATTCGAGTAATCGAGCTAATAATGTGTATGTGTGTGCTATATATCCTGTGTTTATGTGTGGTTCCCTGTATGTGTGCGTGTGTGTGTGTGGGTCCTGGTGTGTATGTGTGTGAGTGTGTCTGTGCTTGTTGTACCTGTGTGTGTGTGTAGAGGGCAGGGGAGGGGGGGGATCTGTGTGTGTGTGTGTATATATACACTCGCCCCAGAATGTTGGCCTTCCTGGTAAAGACATCTATTGTGACGAACATGTAAAAATGGCGTCACTTCACCTTTGACCTACTCTCGTCTCTCTCTCTCTCTCTCTCTCTCTCTCTCTCTCTCTCTCTCTCTCTCTCTCTCTCTCTCTCTCTCTCTCTCTCTCTCTCTCTCTCTCTCTCTCTCTCTCTTCATATTTCCTTTCTTCAACATATACAAATAGCGTCACTTCACCTTTGAACTACTCTCGTCTTGCTCTCTCTCTTCTACCGTTGATTCATTTAAACTCCGCCTAGACAAATATCTCGCATCAAACCCGCGACTGACTGCGTTTGTAAATGAATAACTTTATTTTATCCTCCCCTCAGTTACTAACCCATATGTCCCCTACTAACTTCCTAGTCCTGCCACGGACATTAGTTCCAGGGCAGTAGTTTCCTTTCCAATGTTCCCTTACCCACTCTAAACCACTGTTTGGACACTTGATCCTCAGTGTTTTGGAGCACAAGCAGCCTAGAAGGGTCACTAGACCTGTTGTTGCTTGATTTCCTTTGTACTCCTTTGTACTCTTTCCTCCTATTCTCTCTCTTTCTTTCTTTCTCTCTCTCTCTCTCTCTCTCTCTCTCTCTCTCTCTCTCTCTCTCTCTCTCTCTCTCTCTTCTATCGGCTTATTCTCCTTCCTCTCTTCTCTTCTTCTGTCTACTTCTCCTTCTCCTCTTTTTCCTCTGTCTGCTTCTTTTTCTTCTCTTTTTCGTCATCCTTCTCTTCTTTTGCTGTCTGCTTCTTCTGCTTCTCCTCTTTCTTGAGTCTGCTTCTTCTCTTTTTCTTCATCTTTCTCTTCTTCTTTTATCTGCGTCTTCTCCTTCTTTCTTCCTTCATAATTCGTGTGTTTCTTGGTCGATGTGTGTTCCATAGCGTACACACATAATACAGTCTACATTGACGTACGGGAGTGAAGCATGGACGTTGTTGGAGAAACACAAACCAAAAGTGAGAGGGGTGGAAATGAGTTACTTGAAAAGTGCGTGCGGAGTTACATGGAGCTATAGACAGACGAATGAGGAAGTACGAGAGCGGTGTGATGTGGTGTGGATGTAGATGTGCTGCAAAGTGTGACAATGAACACCTTGAGATGGTTCGGCCATGTGGAACGTATGGGAAGCGAGAGAATGACTAAGAGAGTGTACAAGAGTGAGTGGAAGGACAAAAAGGGAAAGGTAGACCTAGAGAGAGGTGGAAGGATGGAGTTAAGAAATATATGCATGAAAGCGGTGTTGGATGGTAGGAGGGGCGTCGACTGACTGGGGACAGAGGTGCATGAGGGCGATTCATTCGTGATCTCCCCTTCCGGAATCATGACTTCCGGCAATAGATAGATAGATAGATAGATAGTTTTATTCGCCTGGATCTAGTAGTTATTTGTTTATTTATTTTTGTTTCTATTATATCCATGTTCACTTCTTAATTATTTATTTTTTTACTTATTTTTGGATTTTTCTTCATCAAATATCTTCTTTAATTGTACATATTATTATTTTCTTGTGTATTCTCTTTTTTTACTTTCACTTGTTTTTATATTATTTCGTATTGTCTTTTCATTTGTCTTCCGCTGCATTGTTTTGCGTTGTGTATTCGACTGACTCTCTATTTTATTTCTGCGACTGTTTCTTTGATCTATATACTTTATCATTCTGATGCATATTCTTTACTCTCTTCATATTTATTTTCCCATTTATAATTTATTGTCTTTTCTTGTTTGTCTTTATATAGTACCGGTAATAATAATAATAATAATAATAATAATAATAATAATCAAGTAGGTGTGCAGTTTTCGCATTACCAAAAAAAAAAAAAAAAAAAAAAAAAAATGCATACGCAACTCTGCGACCTAGAATTCTGCAAGTAGTATTGAATCTCTTAGGTGAACTCGGTTTATATGCAATTTATGTATATACCGTATATATTAAATGTTTTTATACTCACAACCGGACTTGAACCACCGACACTCAAAACAAGTGCCTATACTTTAATCCACTATACTACGGCATGATAGAGGATACTTGTGTGTAGTGGATTAAAGCATAGACACTCGTCCTGACTGTTAGTGGCTCATGTCCGCCTGGGAGTATATAATTATGTATATATATAATTACATTTATGATCACATTGAATCTTAACTATTAAAATATTTATCGATAATAAGGTCAGCGTAACACTATTTTGTAGCATTTTGAATATTTATTACAAATAGTGATCATATAGGCCTATTGTGACCTTGACCTTTGACATAAAATAAAATACATATATTTGGATGGTCGTCGCATTGACCAACTGAATTTGCCTGTATAACTTGGTGACAATACATTAAACAGTCTAGGAGGAGTTTAGGGAAAATGACAAATACTATTGTTTTGACCTTGACTTCTGACCTTAACTATTACAATATGTATGTGAAATTTGATACATATATAATATTTATAATAAGCCATAACACAGCCAGTTTTCCAAAATTTGAGTAATCTTTCTTAATAAATAATAAAAGTTGACCTTTGACCTTGACCTGTGACCTTGACCTTTATGTAAGAGTACATTTTTTTTTGCATTGACATTGCCCATGAAAATCAAATAAGCATACATGATTTCATTAAAACCCATTAGATAGTTTCATATATATCAATAGAATAGTTGACCTTGATCTTTGACCATTATCTTGACCTTTATATGTCTCGACATTTATTATTTTACTTTTCACTTAAAGTGCAATTATCTCACCAAATTTTGTGAAGTTTGCATGGAAAGTAAAGAAAATAGCATATTGACCTTTTATTTGACCTTGACCTGTGACCTTGACCTTTCATATGGAATTGTATAGTTTCTTACATGACCTTGGCCTAGGTATTCCGAATAAACATGGTAAGCCTAGTGAAAATCTAACAGTTAGTACGGTATAAGAAATACTAGTAGAAAAACTATTTTGACCTTTGACCTTGATCTTTGACCTTACCCTTTAGAATATGTATCTATAATGTGGGCAATACGATATCAAGGTTACTAGTAACTTGTATAGTGAAAATGAAGACATATGAGTATAAAGTAAAATAAATAGTAAAAAGTTGACCTTTGACCTTGACCAGTGACCTGGACCTTATGTAAGAGTGTTTTTTTTTTTGTATTGACATTGCCCCGGAAAATCAAATAAGCATGCCTAATTTCATTAAAACCCATCAGTTAGTTTCATATATATTAATAGAATAGTTGACCTTGACCTTTGACCTTTATCTTGACCTTTATGATATGTGTTTCCAAATGTATTATTTCCTTTTCATTTAAAGTGCAACTATCTCACCAAGTTTTGTGAAGTTTGCAAGAAAAGTAAAGAAAGTAGCATATTGACCTTTTATTTGACCTTGACCTGTGACCTTGACCTTTATTATGGAATTGTATAGTTTCTTCTATGACCTTGGCCTAGGTATTCAGAATATACATGATAAGCCTAGGGAGAATCTAACAGTTAGTATAAGAAATACTAGTGAAAAACTTATTTTGACCTTTGACCTTACCCTTAAGAATTTTTACATACAAATTTGGTCAATACGATATATAGGTCACCAGTAACTTGTATAGTGCAAATGAAGACATTTGAGTAAAAAGTAAAATAAATAGTAAAAGTTGACCTTTGACCTTGACGTGTGACCTGGACCTTTATGTAAGAGTTTTTTTTTGTATTGACATTGCCCCGGAAAATCAAATAAGCATGCCTAATTTCATTAAAACTCATCAGTTAGTTTCATATATATTAATAGAATAGTTGACCTTGACCTTTATCTTGACCTTTATGATATGTGTGTCCAAATGTATTATTTTCCTTTTCATTTAAAGTGCAACTATCTCACCAAATTTCGTGAAGTTTGCATGAAAAGTAAAGAAAATAGCATATTGACCTTTTATTTGACCTTGACCTGTGACCTTGACCTTTATTATGGAATTGTATAGTTTCTTGTATGACCTTCGCCTAGGTATTCCGAATACACATGGTAAGCCTAGTGAGAATCTAACAGTTAGTATAAGAAATACTAGTGAAAAACATATTTTGACCTTTGACCTTGACCTTTGACCTTACCCTTAAGAATATTTACCTAAAACTTGGTCAATATGATATATAAGTTACCAGTAACTTGTATTGTGAAAATGAAGACATTTGAGTAAGAACTAAAAAATATGAAATATTTACCATATATTTAACCTTGACCTTTGACCTTAACCTTTAAGTTAAATGGAATGCTTATTTTTGACTGACCTTCGCATTGACCTAATAAATATACCTGTGAAATTTGGTGAAAATCCATCAAACGGTCTAGGAGGAGTTTCCGGACAGACAGACGGACGACGACGACGACGACGACGACAGACAGGCTGGCTGGTGGTGCACAGTATACGGGCAGGATCTGTGTGCGCGATACCACTCTGCTTCGCAGAGTTGATAGTAGTAAGTATCATAGACTACATTAGATCTGGACTGGACACGAAAATTAAACTTTGCAGTAAGGGACCCAAAATCGGAGAACGAACCTCCAAGTTCGAACCTCGAAACCACGAAAATATCACATTATAGCGGTTCCGAGGTTCGAACTTGGGGATTCGTTCTCCGATTTTGGGCCCCTTACTGCAAAGTTCCATTTTCGTGTCCAGTCCAGATCTACTGTAGTCTATGTAAGTATATATTCACAATGAAAACATAATAATACACCATATTACCATTACCATTACCATTTCCGGGTGGTCGGGGGCCGGGGGAGTGCTGGAGGAACCTTGGTGACCCTGGTCTCTGGGTCTTCTCCTGGTTGACCTACTGTAGATGTGTGTGAATTTGTATTTTGTTTTTGTGTGTTCATTGTTTTCTGTTGCGTTATCCCTATTCTGGCTCGGTCTTGAGTCGGCCACCCCCCCAAAAAAAAGAAAAAAAGGAAAAGAGGGGTAACAATAACAAACAAAATAGGAAAAGTGGGGATTGGGGCTGAGTATATAAAATATAATATAATAGAAATTTACTATTTGTTCTTGTATTTTTGTTTTGTATCTCTCTGGATCCACTTCACGTCCCTACTGCTTTGTATTCGGCCAAACCCTCGCTTCTAATTTTTCGCCTCTTAGCCTACCTTCCCTCTCCTTCTCAACCTCTCCAGCGGGGGGGAGGCCCCCATCCTTCTCCTCTCTCTCCTTGCCGCCGCCCCCCTCCCTTCTTCCCTCTCCATCCCCGCTTCTACATCGCCCCCTTCCTCTCCACTTCCTCAAACGCCCCTCTCCCTCTCTTCCACCCCCCCTTCGCCCCCCCCCCCCCCCCCTCCCTCCTTGCCCTCAATCTTTCCATTACCCCTCCCTCTTCTTCTCTAACTCTTCCCTTCCCCGTCCCCCCGCTCTTCTTTTGGCTTCCATGCGCTGTTTCTCTCACCCCCCCACCCCCTCCCCCTGCCCCACTTGTCTTCTTGCTCTCATGCTCTGGTTCTCGATTATTGTCTTTTCTTTGTCAATATCGCTCGCTCTATCGCTTCCTAGAACACCTCCTCATCCTCCTCTTCTTCTCCCTTCTCTCTTCGCTCCCGTCCTCCTCTTTCTTTTCCTGTCTCTCTTCTTCTTCTCTTCTCCTCTTGTGTTGTTTTGATGACCCTCTTCTTCTGTCCCTCCATCTCTTTCTCTTCCCTCCTCTTCTCTTCTCTCTTCTCTTCTCCTCCCTCCTCCTCCTCCCGGCGCCTCCTTGTTATTGTTCTCTCTTCTATTACCCTGGCTGTTTGTATCATTATTTTCTTGCCCGGTCCTTTACTGCCGCCACACTGACTTTCCAGATTGATGCCGCCTCTACCTTACTAGTATATATATGTATATATATATATATATATATATATATATATATATATATAATATTGATAGATAGATACATGTTAGCGTGTCTGTGTGTGTGTGCGCGTTGCAGGTAATTACAAAATAAAAAAAAAATCATCAACAGATCTAACTCCTATGAACCTGTATTATAGAAGAAAATACGGTGAAAGGCTGTAGAGCTACGGGAATGGATTTGGGAGGGATTGGTGGTCGCGATTCCTCAATGGTTGCTTGTGACCGCAATTCAGCCGTCCGGCTGGCTCAGTTGACAGCGTGCCTGATTCCCATCTCGAGGTCTCGCGTTCAATCCCCGGTCAGATTGAAAAGTTTTTCTGGGATATAGCCGGCGGTTACCATCTCCCCATGAGCAAGGGGGATGGGTAATGGTCTCTGGTAGCCTAAAGAAAGCCAAGCGCTTGTGAATCCTCGAAGGAGGAGATACGGGCGCTATATAAGTAACCAGAAGATTATTATTATTATCATTATTATTCAAGGCTTAAGGGGAGATTTGTCGTTTGTCGTTCTTAATCATGTTTAGCCCCATTAATGTTCAGATTATAAGATATTTGCCCCATTTAGTTTGTCGATTTTAAGACGTTTCACCCCATTTCTTTGGGGGGGCTAATCATGAGGAAGAAGGGGGACCAGAAAACCAACCATCGAACCAATTAACCGAAGCTTCGAAATGTTCATACCAGGTCAATAAGGAGATTGACTTCCGGTGTGTGAATTTGTATTTTGTGTTTGTGTGTTCATTGTTTTCTGTTGTGTTGTCCCTATTCTGGCTCTGTCTTGAGTCGGCCCCCCCCCCCACCCCACCCCCCCAAAAAAAAGAGAGAGAGAGAAAAACAAAGGATAAACCAATAGGAAAAGTGGGGATTGAGCCTGAGTATGTAGAATAGAATATAATGGAACTTCCGTCTCTGTAACACTATCTGGTCTGATGTCTTGTGATATTATGATATTTGGTTTAATTAGTGATGTTAAGGATTTTGCCATTAGTTTGTCCCCTTGCCTCCTCCTTACCCTCTCTCTCTCGCTCTCTCTCCTTCAGCATATGTGCGTGAATAATTGCCTGAAGTGCACCTGAACTATGGTAATTAGTGCAATAAGTTTCACCTCTCTCTCTCTCTTTTGTTTAACCCTATTTGGTCCGTGGGTGGTTCTATTTATGTTTATGTAGTAAAATTATTTTTTCTACTCGACTAGTAAGCTCTGGAACGCTCTCCCCCAATCTGTCTTTCCCCCATCCTATGACTTAAATTGCTTGTATCCAAACATATTGACTCTAATGTACGGGTGTGTCGTCACTTATGCTCTTGGCTGTACTCCTAACCCAAGTAAAATCCTCTGCAGGTAAACCAAGGTAATACATCCTCCTCCTTCTTCACCCCTCCATCCTCCTCCTCCACCCCTCCTTCCCCAATCAACCCCTACTCTTCCTACTTCACCTCCCTCCCATTACCCCCTCCCCATCCTTCTTCACCCCTCCTCTCCCTTCACCTTCTTTCCCCCATCAACCCCCACTCCTCCTACACCCTCCCTCCACCTTCACCCCCTCCATCCTCCCCATCCTTCGTCACTCGTCCTCCCCCTTCACCTTCCTTCCCCCATCGACCCACACTCCTCCTACTCCCTCCTCCTCCTTCACCCCCTCCATCCTCTCCGTCCTCCCCCTTTACCTTCCTTCCCCCATCAACCTCCACTCTTCCTACACCCTCCCTCCTCCTTCACCTCCCTCCCTTTACCCCCTCCTCATCCTTCTTCACCTCTCCTTCCCCTTCACCTTCCTTACCCCATCGACCCACACTCCTTCACCTCCCTCCCTCACCCTCCTTCTCTTCCTTCTTCACCCTCTTCCTCCTCCTTGACCTCCCATCTCCTCCTTCACCCCCCTTCATCTCCATTCCCCCCTTCCCCCATCAACCCCCACTCCTCCACTTTCCTTCCCCCATCAACCCCCACTCTTCCTCCCCCCCCCCCCCCCACCTTTTTCCCTCCTTCAACCCCCCTCCCCCCTGTCCTCCTCCTTCGCCCCTTCCATCAGTATAAAGGACAAATCCCTCTTCCGGAAGGGCGCCTGTGTTGACACTTGCTAACAAAGAGGCCGCCCCGAGACATTCGGAAACTTACCAGACATTAAAGACACCCAGACACACAGTCAGACAGACAGCCAGAGGGGAGAAGAAGACAAGTGATAGATGGATGGATGGATGGCTAGAGAGAGAGAGAGAGAGAGAGAGAGAGAGAGAGAGAGAGAGAGACCTAGATACGTAGATAGATTAAGAGATATACAGTATACATGAATGGATAGCTAGATTGATAGATAGCTAGATAGATAGATAATTATATAGATAGATAGTAGATAGATAGATAGATTAAGAGATAGATACATGAATGAATAGATAGATTGATAGATTAAGAGATAGATAAATGGGTGGATGGATAGATAGATAGATAGATAGACAGATATAAAGATACTGTAGATAGATAGATAGATAGATAGACAGATATAAAAATACTGTAGATAGATAGATAGATAGATAGATAGATAGATACAACAAAAACAACCAGACATTAAAGACACACAGGATCAACAACAGATTGGGGAAGAAGCCGAGTGATAGATAGACAAATATATAGATAGATAGATGATAGATTGATTGATTAGGAGAGATAAATGGATAGATAAATAGATAGGTACCGGTAGGTAGGTAGGTAGAGACTTAGATAGATAGAGGGGTAGGTAGGTAGATAGTTAGATGAGGAGATAGACAGCAAAAAATATAGACAGCGATATATAGGTAGAGAGATAGATATATATATGGAGAGTGAGACAACAGCCAATATATCTTCTATAACTCGTATACTGTATATAGCTGCCTAGTTTTCTCTCTCTCTCTCTCTCTTAGTTACTCACCCCCACTTCTCTTCCCCCCCCCCCTTCTCTTCACCCCACGAGAACATTTTCAAATTGCCTGTCCAATTAAATTTCTCCGGCGTCACCAGATTCTTACAGAGCAAAATAAAACTGCCTCAAGTAATAGCTCGCCTTTGGTGAACCCCACAGAAATATATTATAATGAGAAAAAAGAGGAAGACACAGAGTACAAAGTACAATTGGTACAAAGGAGTACAAAGGAAATCAAGCAGCAACAGGTCTAGTGACCCTTCTAGGCTGCTTGTCCTCCAAAACACTGAGGATCAAGTGTCCAAACAGTGGTTTAGAGTGGGTAAGGGAACATTGGAAAGGGAACTAATGTCCGTGGCAGGATTAGGAAGTTTGTAGGGGACAGATTGGTTAGTAACTGAGGGGAGGATAAAATAAAGAGAGAGGGAGAGAGAGAGAGAGAGAGAGAGAGAGTATTTATATACAGTATATTCATGTGATTTTCCCATTGTGCACTGCTTAGTAGGGCCATTTGCTTGGAATCCGTGACCATTTTGTTCCTACCTTTTTCTCTCGATGGATTGACAACCTGAACCATTTTAAAGGAAAATTAGCTCCTATGCCCCTCTGAAAAATGACGGCTAACTCTGCTAGAGCCCAATATTCAAAATGGCCACCAACGCCATCTTGAAAAACATGAAATGTAATATCTCTGGCATCAGATGAGCTACAAGGACGAATGAGGTGTCCTTTTTCACTAATTCTGGCATTACAAATCCACTGGAATGGTTATTGTATTGTATTGTATTGTATATTGTATTGTTATTGTATTTTATTATACTAATTGTACATACTAATCTGCCACTTCACTGTCACTACATGATTCACTGTATGAGCCATTATCAGAATCACTGTCCTCACTTTCGCTGCTATCATCACTGTTGTTCTCTGCCTGCGGTGTATATCTAATATTACTTTTTTACTGTTTCAGATGGATCGCATGCCCATCTGATGAAAATCGCCGACTTGTGAAGTGACCGAAATAATGGATAATAGAAGAGAGAGTGAAGAGTTACCAGACAAGACATTAAAATACGAGTGCATTTTACTCTGTGGTAAGCGATGTACCGCAGATGATCGTTTGGAAAACATTACACCTGAGAAGTGGGAATCCATCCGGGAAAAGTCTTTACAATGGAAAGAACTTGATAAGTTTCAATATATACATGAAAATGTGGATTGGGAGAAGGGACCAAAGGGTCACCACATGCATAGCATTTGTTACGCATCATTATCCAGCAACGCAAGCTCTCTCAAGCTGAAAAACGCAAACACAAGGAACGCCTTGAAAGAGATGAAGCATCAGATCAACAAGACCCTTCCCCAGAGGCCAGTGCACCTAAAAGGCTCCGCTCCAGTATGGGTGTCCTTCACGATAAGACTCTATGTGTGTGGTGCATGAAAGGGGCATACAAGAGTAATGATCGTGACAAGCAGATTTTACTCCTATCAACAGTAGATGCCTGGACTAAATTCAAGTTACATACTGTCCGTCTGGAAGATGAGGTCATGAGATTGAGACTTGACACTCTGATTGCATCCATCCCAGATAGTCAAACAGCATTTGGTTTGGAAATCTGCTACCATCGTGCGTGCTGGCGCAAATATGTAAGCGACCACAAGCCCCTTTCAGATGAAAGCACTCAACATCTGCAGCGTGTAAACCTCCGAGAGGCCCAAGCTCTCTTCTTTCATCATATTCGTCAAGTCATCTTCAAAGACCATGAAATTCGCACACTGCAAGGCCTGCTGCAGGACTATAAGCGCATTATCTCAAATCACGGACATAACTCAGTAGTAAAATCCAGCTACTTAAAGGAAATTCTCGTCAATGAATTTGGGGAAGACATCGGATTTCATGAACGCATTCAAAAGAATGTGAGTGAACTGGTATATGATACAACAGCAGCAGGTACATACATCGAGGCGGCAATATCTTCATTGGGTGTCAGCAATGATCAGTTGGTGATGAATGTTGCGGCACGACTCAAGAGCAAGTCATCAGGGACAAATACTATTCCCTGGCTCCCATATATACACGAGTTGGAGAGAGAAGAAGACCTCAGTGAGCTCCTGCTGAAGCTGCTCACATGGCTGAAACACCCAAATAAGTCTGCAATTGATGACAGTCCATCCGTCCGATCGATTGCATCTATCCTCACAAGCTACATCACTGGAAAACGCACTGCATTTGAGATAAAATCTCTCTGTCTTGCTACATGGACTGACCAAGAGTAGGGAGATAGTCGACATAATGCACAAAGATGGACTGGGCATCAGTTACAATGACGTACTTATGCTGCGAGATTTTTGGGTGGTCAATGACCTCAAGTGCTCATCTGATTGCCTCTTCGAACTAGCTGAGGGTAAGCCTACTATCGCTATAGTCGACAACGATGATTTCAAGAGCGACACACTGAACTCGGTGCTGGCCAGTCACACCGCACTAATGTCATGTTTGTGCAGCCAGAATCATTTGATACAGAACTTCCTTCCGAGAATCACAAGGATAGACCAGTTCCCGGTGCCAACTTTGCATCAAACCTCTCGACAACTCTCAAAGAGCTCGGAAGTGAAATGCAAAAAGTCAACCCATACAAGACAGCGAAGCGTGGGGAACCACCTCTCAGGAAGCCACCAGCTGATCAAAGTACTCCTCCTCCTGACACATCGGTGCAAAGAATTCGTGGTGTGATCCATGCATTGGCCAGGGCGCAAGATGACCGAACGAGACCTAAGCCAGAAGAACAGACTGTGCCTGGGTTTTCAGGGTTTCACGCCAGCATGTCAAATGCAGATGAGAAGAGTCGAGCAATATACCACATGACCTATCCCAACCCACCCAGTAAGACAATTCTCAATGATGCAAAATCAATCGAAGAAAAAAAGATGCCTTTTGCAATAATTTTTGGTGATCATCCTGTCTACGTGCTCATGCTAGAGTTGAAAAGTGAGAATGCTGAGCTGTTCAGCAAAATCTTACCATTCATGGCACCCTTCCACATCCAAATGTCGTTCATCTACACTATATACAAGAGGTTTAAGGGATCTGGCATCTCAGATGTGTTGGTGGCAGCTGGTGTTATAGCAGACGGGTCTGTTGATCAGGCCCTTCGTGGAAAACATGTTAAGCATGGGGTTCGCTGCTTGCGACTATTCTATGAGACTCTGGTCCACCATGTCATAGACAAATGTTTGGAAGATTCCCCTCTATCTGAAGAAGTATAGGCATCCCTTGCCATTCGATTGATGCACAGGAACTTGCAGATGAACATGCAGAGCTAGAGAGAAATGCTGAGCTGAAGGACCTCGTTGATGCTCTCTTCAAGGACTTTGAGGGTGCCCCACAAGCAGAATACTGGATGTCATTCATGGAAATGGTTGAGGTTCTAACTCAAAATATCCATGCAATCAGAACAAGCAACTGGACTGAGTTCAAGTCCTCACTCAAGCTCATGCTTCCTTTGATGCAAATCTATGATAATGTCAAGTATGGTCGGCATCTACCCGATTTCACCGCAGTGCTTGATACCCTTCCTGTCGATCAGGCTGCATTCATGGAGAGTGGTATGTTTGCACAGTCAATGACAGGAAAACCATATTCGTGTGTCGCCCTCGACATATGGATAGAGTCAACAATGAATAAGGGCTCTAAGCTGAAGTTTTTGTTGGTTGGCCATTCTGAACAATGAAAAGCAGCTCCTTTCAAACACTCGGAATGTGAATAACATCAATCGGGTGAGAACAAAGGTCCATCGCCATGCTAATCTCAAGAAACAAGGAAAAGGGAAGCATGCTGATTGCTCGTCGAGTAAAATGAAGAAGGATGAACAAGCTGTACAGGATATAAGCGCATGTCTCACTGAATTCAAGTGTGATCCATTTGACCATACAAACAAGACACTTCGATCCCTACAGTCAGGAATCCCAGCCTCAGACGCTCTCGCTGCCGACTTGAAATCGGCAAAGGAGGATGGCACAAGCAAACTGAAGCAGTTCTTGAATGAGAGAGTGTATTCCAAGACCAAGTCTCTCAACGACAGAGTTCCCTGTAGCAATCGTTTGAACTTTTCAACTCAGGAATTGAAGAAAGCAGATGGTGAGAACCTGAAGGGAAAGACTGAGGAAATGGAGCGTAATGCCTTGGCCTCTGTTCTCGGACTGGTTGAAACGAGTGGTGCCCTCAAACTTCAAGAAGTCCTGCAGCATCGTGTTACAGCCGAGTGCCTTTCCATCTTCAATGTCAATGGAACCATCCGTAAGGCACAGAAAAGCAAACTTCAACAAAAACTAACTATGACTGTCATTCCAGAGCGTAATGTATACACGTCTATTATTGATATGGGCCTCATCTGGCGCCTAACAACTCCTACCATTGAAGACAGAGAGAAGGGAGATGGTACCAAGTATACCTGGGGAGATTATGCAGAGAAGTTGGTGCACTTCGTTCTAACGAGACACAAGCATGCTGAGTGCATCATTTGCGTCAATGATTCATATGATCAGAATTACACGATCAAGGACAGTGAGAGAATACTGCGCCAAAAAAACCTGCCAATCAGCAATGTCTTCATGAATATAGAAGATAAATTTCCTTCTAGGAAAGTTTTCAATGCTCTCCTGGGTAAACCTGAGAACAAAATCCCCCTTCAGGCATTTCTTCAAACGGAATTCCAGAGAACAGCAGCAACAACTAGCACCGAGATCATCTACTGTGTAGTTGGCAGCACTGCAAAGAATCTCACCACAGGCAAGCTTGTGCCAGAGCTCACATGCTCCCATGCAGAGGCAGATACGGCAATGCTCACCATATATAGTGTGCTCCGGTCAGACAGCTACACAGCAGCTGTCGTTCTTGACACAGAGGACACAGACAACTACGTGCAAGCGGCATATGTTGCTCAGAAGACAACAGGAATCCTGTGTGTGAAACGCAAACGTCAGCTTATCGATGCCCGATGTTTGTGCAGTGAGGCAATGGCTGCATCCACCATACCACTTCATGTCCTCACTGGGTGTGACCACAACTCTGGCTTCTATGGAGCAAGCAAGAAGCTCATCGCAGATCATCTGGAGAAGTCTAAAGAGGCACACGACCTGCTAGCAGCATGTGGTACACAGCTCCTAGTCACAGAACAGGTCATCAGTGATTTGGAGCAGTTTGTCATTCGATATGTATATGGTGATACCAAAACAAGACCCTGGGAGATGCGAGGGCAGCGAAGTGGAGAGCTCAGAAGAAAAAAAGCACTATCCGACTTGTGCCTGACTTGCACAGTCTCCGTCCACACTTGGAGCGTGCAAACTATCTTGCATATTTGCAAAAGCATTACCAGCTCCAAAGTCACCCCTCACCGATCGGCCATGGATGGCATCTTGTAAATGGCCTATGTACAAAGGAGTACAAAGGAAATCAAGCAACAACAGATCTAGTGACCCTTCTAGGTTGCTTGTCCTCCAAAACACTGAGGATCAAGTGTCCAAACAGTGGTTTAGAGTGGGTAAGGGAACATTGGAAAGGGAATTACTGCCCTGGAACTAATGTCCGTGGCAGGATTAGGAAGTTAGTAGAGGACAGATGGGTTAGTAACTGAGGGGGAGATAAAATAAAGTTATTCATTTACAAACGCAGTCAGTCGCGGGTTTGATGCGAGATATTTGTCTATGCGGAGTTTAAATAAATCAACGGTGGTGCAGTCTATAACGTTTCGGGGAAGCCCATTCCACAAGTTGACAACTCGATTGAAGAAGAAATTCTTAGATTCGTGCGAGTTAAAAGATTTACCAATAATTTTGAAACCGTTTCACCGCGTGTAATTAGATTGGTCGATAGTGAAGTACTTACTACAGTTCAGATTGTCGATGCCTTTGATGATTTTGAACACTTGAATTAAGTCACCTCTTAATCTGCGCTGGGTTAAAGGAAATAGATTTAATTCTCTAAGACGCTCTTCGTATGGCTTGTTCTTTAGGCTAGGTATCATTTTGGTAACTTTACGTTGAACTCGTTCTAGCTTGTTTATATCTTTTTGGTAATAAGGGCACCAGGATTGAACGCAGTATTCCAGAAGAGGGCGGACTAAGGAATTGTAAAGGGTTAGGATAACTTCTTTGGATTTATGCTCAAATGACCTGCCTATAAAGCCAATTATTTTGTTTGCCTTCTTAGAACATAAGAACATAAGAAAATGGGAGTCTGCAGAAAGCCGATTGGCCTAAGCAAGGCAGATCCCTGTCCCACACAACCCCAAATCAATTACAAAGCCCAATTATAGGCTAAACACTCTAATACCCTGAGGATCATCTTACCAAAACGGTTAGAGATTAACGCAGGATTATGGGGGTCTGCAGAGCGCTGATTGGCCCAACCCGGCTGATCCCCCTTCACACCCCACCCTTCTCGTCCATATGCTTATCCAATTTTATCTTAAAGCTCCCTACAGTTTTAGATCCCACTATAGCACTTGGTAGTCCATTCCACCCATCTACAACTCTGTTACCAAACCAATATTTGCCTATATCTTTTCTGAAACGAAATTTATCTAATTTGAAACCATTGGTACGAGTTCTTTCGCTATCGCTGAGCTTTAGTACATTTGTCATGTCCCCTTTGTTAATCCCACTAACCCACTTGAACACCTCTATCATATCCCCTCTAACTCTGCGTCTCTCTAACGAATGTAAACCTAATTTCTTCAACCTTTCTTCATACGGAAGATTTCTAATATTATGGATCATTTTTGTCATTCTACGCTGTACTCTCTCCAATGAATCTATGTCCATTCTGTAATAAGGACACCAAAATTGGACAGCATAATCCATATGGGGTCTCACTAATGACAAGTAAAGTTTTAAGATAACATCAGCAGTTCTGTTACTCACACTCCTAGAGATGAACCCGAGAATCCTGTTTGCCTTATTACGAACGCCTATACACTGTTTTCTAGGCTTCAAATAATTGCTAACAAACACACCTAGATCTTTCTCGCAGTCTGAATTTTCTAATTCTAAATTAGCTAGTTTATATTTAACATTTGTTTGCATCTTCCCTATCTTTAATACCTTGCATTTGTCAATGTTAAACTTCATCTGCCAATTTACTGACCATTCATGTAAGGTATCTAGATCCCTTTGGAGGCACTCTATATCGCTATCTGAATCAATTGATCTCCCCATTTTAGTATCGTCTGCGAATTTACTTATCCTACTAGTTATACCTAAATCTAGGTCATTTATGTATATAAGAAACAACAGGGGACCTAATACCGATCCCTGGGGGACACCACTTTTGACTGCTCCCCACTCTGACTTGGTACCATTTATGCTGACTCTCTGTTTCCTACCAATTAGCCATGACCTCAAGCCATCCCAACAACGCCCCACCTATTCCATGTGCCTCAACCTTTCTCATCAATCTCTCATGAGGGACTCTGTCGAAAGCTTTACTGAAATCTAAATATATAATATCGTATGCCTTGTCATTATCTACTGCTTCATATACCTCTGAGAAAAAACTAAGCAAATTAGTAAGGCAAGAACGTCCCTGAGTGAATCCATGCTGAGAAGAATTGATTAAGTTAAATGTTACGTAGTGGTTTCTCATTTTCTAGCATAATTGACTCTAGTAGTTTTCCTATGATTGAAGTGAGACTAATGGGACGGTAATTGGATGCTATTGATTTATCACCTTTTTTGAAAATTGGAACTACATTTGCAAGTTTCCAAGCTTTCTGGAACTATACCTGTTTCTAATGAATTGTTAAAAAGAAATGTTAATGGGTAACTTAACTCATCTCTGCATTCTTTTAAAACTCTGGCATATACCTCATCGGGACCAGGCGATTTCTGAGTTTTCAGTCTGTCAATTTCCTTAAGCACATCATTTCTACTTATAGTAACCGTACTTAACCTATTTTCTATACTATCGCTATATAACTTACGGACTTCTGGAATCTGTGCCAAATTTTCATTAGTGAAAACGGATAGAAACTGACTATTTAATGTACTGCACATTTCTAAATCATTTTCTGTCATTTCTCCTATCGAAGTTTTAAGGGGGCCTATTTTATCTCTAACTTTAGATTTATATAGCTGGTAAAAAGCCTTAGGGTTATTTTTTGAGTCATTGGCTATCCTGATTTCATAATTTCTTTTGTCTGTCCTTATACATTTTTTAACCTCTCTTGATAGATTCTGATAGTAAGCAAGTAGGTGAATTTCGCCTTTCTTAATTTTTCGATATATTCCTCTCTTTTTTTCCTAGAAGGTCTAATAGTCTAATTATTCATCCATTTGGGTTGGTTCTGTGTTGATCTAAATTTTCTTTTGGGGATATATTTATTTTGCGCATTGTGGTGTGAAGAAATAAAATGATTATATGTATCTGTCAAATTATCCTGAGTTAAGGTATCTGAGAGAGAGTATGTTCATTAGCGCAGCTGGGTCCACTTAATAGTTTAACCATAGGATCGACTCTTAAGGCTCGTCTTAATCCACCATAATTGGCTTTTCTGAAATCTGGGATAAGTGTCGTATTCTCTTTAGCCTTTCCTGTCCATTGTATGTTAAAATAAATTGATTTATGATCACTATTTCCTAGTTGGTCTCCTATCTCTACATTATTTATCATTTGTTCATTATTACTGAGAACTAAATCGAGGATATTATTTACCTCTAGTAGGCGAGTCTATGAATTGAAATAAAAAACTATCCTGTACCGCCTCAATAAACTCTTTTGAATCTGAGTCGCCGATTTGATGCTGCCAATCAATATTCGGAAAATTAAAATCCCCCATAATACACACATTGCTAAACCTTGATGCTATTTTCACTTCCTGCCATAAAGCTGTACCTTCGTTTCTACTCATATTTGGTGGTCTATAAATAACTCCAATAATTATGGTCTCACTACCTTCGCTAACCTCAACCCAAACACTTTCGTTATCAGTATTTAGTCTAATACCTGATTTAATACAACTTTTTAAAGAACTCCTGACAAACACTGCTATTCCGGCCGCCCCTCCTACTTGTTCGGTCGCGTTTAAACAAACTATATCCTGGTATATGGAAGGTCTGCTAAAAAATGTCTTGATTCTGTGTTAATCCATGTTTCAGTCAGTGCTATAATGTCTATATTTTCGTTGCTAACAAGTGCTCTAAGTTCATCCATTTTGTTACATAAACTCCTACAGTTTGTATAATATAATCGCAATGAATTTATTTTACTGGTATCGGATTTACCTTTATTTCTAACTGAATTCCCATCTTCTGTTACACCTTTAATATTTCTACTAGCAGTACAATTAAAATCATGTGACTGATATTTTCTATTCCTATCTGATGTACCAGTACGGCAATTTACCCTATCTAGACAATTATTCTTACTCATATTCTCAGACTTTATTTTCAGCGAACCCCGCGACAATCCTATCTATTGACCTAGCTAAATTGCCACCCCTAGCCGAGAAAGATGAACCCCGTCCTGTGCGTACAACTGATTTTTACCATAGAAACGGGTCCCGTTATCAAGGAATGGTATTGCATTTGCATTACAGTATTTTTTCCAGCCGACAATTGATACCAATTGCCCTAGGATGACCATTCCTTGCTGACCCCTCTCCGTGGCAAGATACTGTGTACTACAGGTATGCCTCCCTTCCTCCTAACTTTATCTAACACCTCCCTGTACTGCCGAAGCAGTACGTCCGTCCTACCTTTACCAACATCATTGCTCCCTGTACTGAGACAGATAATGGGGCTATCTCCAATATCTTTCATGATGTAATCAATGTCCTCTAACACCTTCCCAACCCCGGCACCAGGCAGACAGACAAGCTTCCTAATATCAGTACAGGTGGACCTAGCTAAGTGTCTGACCATGGAGTCCCCAACAATTGAGAAGGACTTGCCTCTCCTTGTCGATGACTTGGTAGCAGCTGCGGCAGCGGCAGGAACTCCTGGGGCAGCAGTTGAAGGTACTCCTGGGGGGGCAGCAGTCACAGCATTTCCCTGTTGGAGGCAACTTACTTACCTTTCTCCTGGTTTCACTCGCCGAAGGAAGCACTCGCAGCCTCATCATCATATTCGTCACCCAAGGCGATGAACTTCTTGCTGAGGGGCAACTGGCCGCCGTAGAAATTTGCAGGTTGTTGCACTTGTTGGAACAACTGTCCAGGGAGCATCACGATCCCTAACAGCAATTGCACTATCCTCACTTTTCTTGTCAGCCAAAGACAGCTTTAAGGCCAAATTCTCGTCTTTGAGAGACTGCACCTCTCTCTCCACATTGTCCATCCTTTCTTGCAAAGCAAGACAAAGCTGGAGAATATGAGAGGAGGTAGCAATCTCGTCAACACCAGCCATTTTAAGAAAGCGTTAATACTATCACCACACTATGGGCAAAGATATTCACTGGGAGTCACTAGGGACAGGTCCTCACTCAGCAAAGGTCAGGCAGGTAACAACTTCTGAACATTGTTGACTCGGTTTTAGGTTACTCGATATTGTTACTCCCAGATCGGTTTCTCTGTTTACATTCTTAAGCTGAGTGCCATTCATCGAATAGTTTGCTTTCTCAATTAGGTATCCGATATGTAGTACTTTACATTTATCCGCATTGAAACTCATTTGCCAAATTTGGGCCCAACATGACAATTTATCTAGATTGTGTTGCATATCGTCAACTTGTTCTTTTGAGAGTACGCTATTTGCAATTTTTGTATCGTCAGCAAACTTTGAGATTGTACAGGTGAGACCCTCATCTATGTCGTTGATGTAAATTAGAAAGAGAATTGGACCTAGTACCCTTTTTACCCCGCTACTTACATTGGTCCATTTAGATGCCTTACCGTTTATGACTACTCTTTGCTTTCTGTTGCCGAGCCAATTTTCTATCCATTTCAACACACCGTCTTGTATTCCATGCGCTTTAAGTTTTAGCAGTAAACGTTTGTGGGGAACTTTGTCAAAGGCCTTTTGAAAATCAAGGTATATAATATCTACAGCTTTACTCTCATCGTAG
>CM064546.1:16779651-16868754 GCA_032716605.1 Paralithodes platypus | reverse complement strand
ATGAAGAAAGACTTAAACGATTGAACCTGTTCTCATTAAAAAAGAGGAGGTTGAGGGGTCAGCTTATTGAGTGCTTTAAGATACTAAAAGGTTTCGACAAAGTCGATATAAATGCACTATTCACATTAAACAATACTAATCAAACTCGCGGAAATGGAATGAAATTAAAAACCAAAAAGGCAAACCTAGATGTCACAAAGAGTTTCTTCACCTACAGTGTGGCGAGAGTGGAATAAACTACCAGCGAGAGTGATGGAGAGCGACACAATAAACGTTTTCAAGGGAAGGCTTGACCTCTATCTGCAGAGGGCTGGGGTGATATGAAGAAAAAAAAAAAAAAAAAAAAAATGTATGTATGTGTATGTGTGTGCACTGTACAGTATGTATATATATGTATATATATACTGTATATATATGTATGTATGTGTGTATGTATGTATGTGTATAGGTGTATGTATGTGTGTATGTGTGTATATATATTATGTACCGGTATATATATATATATATATATATATATATATAAGGCCAGACAGCCTAGTAAGGACCTTGAGGTCTGTGTGGTCTGTCTATCTATGTAGCTCTATGTAGCTCTCTCTCTCTCTCTCTCTCTCTCTCTCTCTCGCGCTCTCTGTCTCTCTCTCTCTCTCCCTTTCTCTCTTCCTCATCCGTATATGTAATTCTCATTATTATTTTTTCTAACTAATCCCTCTATTTCATTTATTTGCTTGTAATATTTCTGTATTATTATATCTTTTTCACTCTCTTTCTTCAGTTCAGTTTCTGTATTCTCTCTCTTTCTCTCTCTCTCTCTTCCTCATCCGTATATGTAATTCTCATTATTATTTTCTCTAATCCCTCTTTCTTTATTTGCTTGTAATATTTCTGTATTATTATATCTTTTCACTCTTTCTTCAGTTCAGTTTCTGCATTCTCTCTCTCTCTCTCTCTCTGTTTCGCTTGCTTTGCATTTTGTTTTTATATATAATATAATTTCAACATAGTTGTTTGTATTACCGTAAGAAATATAAGAACTATACCGAACGCCTGAAATAATACGCAAATAAAATGCTTGCAATCAAACTCTCAAGCAATTTCAAGGTCACATGCAATTATAAATGTATAGGTAGACCCAGAGAGGAAGAGAGAGAGAGAGAGTGTCGGGTTAATATAACTATTTTACATATGTATCATATATATGATAAAATAATATATACGGTACATATGTTCCCCACAATTATATAATTCCAAGCACAAATATTCAATCTTTCGTTGTTTGTATTACCGTAAGAAATATACCGAACGTCGGAAATAATACGCAAATAAAATGTTTGCAATAAAACTCTCAAGCAATTTCAAGGTCACATGCAATTATAAATGTATAGGTAGACCCAGAGAGGAAGAGACAGAGAGAGAGAGAGTGTCGTGATAATATAACTATTTTACATATGTATCATATATATGATAAAATAATATATACGGTACATATGTTTTCCAAAATCATATAATGCCAAGCACAAATATTCAATCTTTCGTTGTTTGTATTACCGTAAGTGTTATGCCCTGGTTTTATTCAGGATTAACTATTGCGTAGGTGAGTTCTACAAGACTGGAATATCCGGTTTCATATACATACATGTGAGGGGTCAACAGAACATATAAATAGAATCTTGGAATGTGATTTGTAATACAGCTTTATTTCACTTAACACACTCGCGGTATAGAAAAAGAGTTAATTCACTTTGGAGAACATGGATAAGAGTAGTAAAGTCAGTAGGAAGAACTTGGTCTTTCTATTCTCCGAGCACAATCGTGGATCTGGATTAGAGTATGCACTGCCACTTCCGAGTCTCGGGCATTATTCTTCCGATACGGACATGATAAGAAGCGATAAGAAAGTCACTTGAAGGGGGCACTGATTTAATTTACACAATGTCTGATACCGAACGTTGCTAAGGTTCTAGTTATTCGATTAAGTGGGTGCTAATGTTGAGGTTCGACTTTACACGATCTAGCAGAGTCAAGTAGGCAATTATTTATGTATACTCTTAATTGTTAATGCACGGATGGGAATTCGTCACTGAGTTTAAATTATACTTCACAACCTATCCCTTGTTTATGGGATCACAGAATATCTATACCAAACACCCAATTTGAGTGTAACTCGTGTCGTGGCTGGGGGTAAATACTGCCGCGGTAATTATCTCGTAATATATTTTACTATAACGAATCTCTGGCAAAACAGGGGACTCTAGGATCAACTCGAAATCTCTTTATAGTTAGCAAATAACTCAAAAGTGAACACAGGCAACACAACGGTTTAGTAACACGGTATCTATACACTGATATTATAATAAGAAATCGTGCCCGATCAGGTTATCTTCTCCTCCTCTTGAATCTGGTGTCGTCGGGGGCTTCTCGGCTGCTCCAGGGGGCCGTCCAGGGGGTCCAGTTGTGTGAAGAAGTTACAGATGGGTCGGTTGACCGGTGATGAAGTTGAGTTCAGGGTCTCTCCTATGGATCTTAAATGGTCTGCGTCTGGGCTGAGGCCAGGGTAGCATCTCATCGGACTAACGTAAGCATTGGGTCTGCACAAACCTTGCTTAACTGTCTCTGATCCATGACGAGAGGTTCAATCAACCCAAGTGCATGTGTGGCGATATATCTATATTTCTCTTAGGTCCCTATATTTACCTGTGATTTACCACGGTTAATACAGGCCCACGACTATAATATATCAGCTCCTGGTGTTCAGCTTGCGGGGTGCCGGTCGGTTACTAACAGGGGAGTAAAACAGTCTTCCAACAGAGCGACGTCCCGCCCGGCAAAAATAACTGTTTAGAACTGCTCGCTCTCCTCTTCTCGTGGTTCATATATGGCAGGGTGACTCGGTGTTGCCCGGGCCGGGGGCTGATGGGTCCCTTCCAATTCAGGGCCAGGGCGGCTGTGCAGGGCTGTGGGGTCAACATCTGGCAATCTGGCCCTTCGTTCCAAATGTTCTGAATTAGATAAGTGTTAGTTCACACACCGACATATAAGAATAGTTAATGGCAGGTGTTATGGCAAGCAAGGGACCCGTCGCTTTGTTGTTGTCGGCGGCGAGGGGACGAGCCCCTCGGCCAGGAGGGTCAGTGGTTAATCGTTTGACTTGATAAGTAGGTTACTTTTAAAAAGAAGGGGAACAAGGGGAAGAAAGGTAAGTGAACAGTTCTCTCGTACCTGTAGGTCTTGGTGAGATTGAATAACAAGTCCTGTAATACCTCACGGGTGTTGGCACGTGTATACAGGTGGTGGTTAGGCACGGTTGCCCTGGTGGTCCCGTATACCGGGGTCGAGGAGGGCGGCCCAGGTAGGAGTCCCTCTGGACTGGACACGGCTCGATGGTTGAGTTAATTTGTTGTTGTCGGCCCACCTGGGTTAGGGTGGAAATACCCACGTAGACCATGTGTGGACAAGGGAGAGATATCTAGAGAGAGACAATACAGCTTTATAGTGGTCAATAAAGTAGGCATGCGTAATCAGGCGGCAGTGCAATTATCATTATCATGGTGATAGACTGTGTTGGCTATGCACCTGGGGCGAGCCCGTGACGCAAGGCATTGGCGCTTCCGTGGGGTGATCAGGTCGTCGTCCATGCATGCATAGCTGTTGCCTGCCTGGTTGCAACGGAAAAAAAGATAGGATCATGTGAACTGTACTCCGAGAAGGAAGTGTCTTGACGAGGCATGTAGAAGGCGTGTGGAGGGAGGCTAGAAAAGAAAAACAGGCTGGATTATGCAATGCAAGGTTTAGGGAAAAATAGATTGTGCGAGGTGGCGATTTCCTTATTATTCTACGGTTAGTAGGTCAGTCATCATGCGGGGTTAGTATGTTAATAAGTAACAAGTAAAACATGGTAAATGATACAATCAATATCTAAGTGGCACAGTTATATATCTATACCCCCCATAATACAGAGAGCTAAGAGGTGTCTGCCCTCTTACTTCTTCTACAGGGGCTGTCACGTATTCATTAATCATATTCATGGCATAACAATAAAATGGTAGGGACATAATCCATACAATAATTTGCATAGTCATATATCTGTACCCCTCATAATACAGAGAGTTAAGAGGTGGCTTGACTCTTACTTTTCCTGCAGGGGGGTCCTAGTTAAAGATAAACATATTCATTACTCATATACGTGGCCTGTAGTCATGTTGCATGTGGCGTTTTTTTTTTTTTTTTTTTTTTTTAAGGAGACAATGAACGGAGGAAGGAAAAACACATAATAAAACAAAAAGGTCCATGTGCCTAAAGGCATCCTCCATTCATAAAATGTTTGTAACAACTGGATTTAAACATTTGTAGATTGTAAGTTTGTGGAAAGCAATTCGAGGGAAGTGAATTCCAAAGAGTAGTAGTTCTAGGGATAAATGAATTATGATAAGCAGAAGTTCTGCATTGTGGAGGAGAAAGTGTAAATTCATGGGCACTCTCAGCTGCCCTAGTTCTACGGGGAAAGATGTGGAGAGGCGGCACAATTGAAGCAAGTTCCTCGGAACAATTGCTGTGAAAATATCTGTAGAATAATGCAAGGGATGCAACGTTTCTTCGTATGGATAATGTAGGAAGGTCCTGTGTGATTGCAGGGTTATTGATTAATCTAATAGCTTTATTTTGAATTTTGTCCAACTGCCTCAATGCAGCCACTCCACAGAGGTGAACAGTAATCCATCTGAGAACGCACATGACTTTTATATATTACGGCCAACTGCTCGTCAGTGAAGAATTCTCGAACTCTGTACAGGAGTCCCAGTTTTGTAGAGGCATTCTTAGCAATGCTTCTAACATAATGTGTCCAGCTCAAGTTAGTAGTTAATGTTACAACGAGAATGTCAATACTAGGGGAAGTGGGAATATTTACATCATTAAAAAATATATGGGAGTCAGTGAGATTCTGTCGGTTAGAAAATTGAATGTACTTGGTTTTCTGTGCATTAAAGGAAACTAGATTCTTTTGTCCCCATTCTTCAATTCTAGAAAGGTCCTGGTTCAGAGAAATTGCAGTGCTTATTTTTGAATTTTATAAGATCGGGTTGGGTGAAAGAATTGGTAAATGTGAAGGAACTGTGGAGTGTTGAGTCATCTGCGTAGGAATGTATTGGATTATGAGTGATAGATATGAGATCATTGATATGAATGAGGAACAGAATTGGGGCCAAAACTGATCCCTGGGGAACACCAGCATTAATTGAGTGAAATTGAGAATAAAGGCCATCTACCATTACACATATATTTCTGTTATGAAGATAAGAAGAAATTAGTGGAACTAATGATGCAAGGCCGTAGTGTGACATCTTCGACAATAAGGATTGATGCCAGACTCTATCAAATGCCTTTGATATATCCAGTGCTATTGTATGTGTTTCACCATGTTGGTCTGTAGCTTGGTTGATTTGATGCGTAAGAAGGCAAAGAATGTCTGCAGTTGATCGACATAGTCTAAAACCATATTGCCTATCACTGATTAATTTATTATTCTCAAGATGCTTAATTATGTGATTATTTAATATAATTTCAAAGACTTTACCAAGAGTGGAAGTTATAGCTATTGGTCTGTAGTTTGATGGATCTGAAGAGGCACCTTTTTTAGGAACTGGATGGATGTTTGCTTCTTTCCAGGGTACTGGGAAGCATGAGGTATGAGTACATAGACGGAATTTTTTTGCTAATACAGGAGCGAGCACCAAGGAGCAATTCTTAAGTACTATTGGAGGAATTTCATCTGGACCAGGAGCCTTATCTACTGAGAGATTCTGCAAAATAGTTTTGACATGTCTGGTGTAGATCTTAAATGAGGGAATTTCAGGCGAATTAAAATTAAGTACAGGGACATCTTGATTGATTTCATCTAAGGTTGAGTTGGTGGAGAAAATATCCGCAAGAAGGTTAGCTTTACCTCGTGGGTCACTTACAAGATTGCCAGTCGGAGATTTTAATGGTGGAATGGATAAAGCAGTTGTGAAGTTGGATTTGAATGAGTTAATAGTAGACCAAAATATTTTGTTATCATTTGGATTATTTAGAAGTTTATTTGCCTGCTTGTGGAGAAGTTTGATTTAGTTAGGTTTAATACAGTTTTGGCATGATTTCTGATGTTTCTAAAGTAATTAAAGGCTTCATGTGTTTTTGATCTTGTGTATGCATTGTAGGCTATTGCTTTTTGTTCAGTTACTCTAGCACAATTATGGTCAAACCATTTAGGTGAATTAGATCTTTTAATGTACATTTGATCAGGAATAAAAGTTTCCATTCCAATTTTCACAAAATCTTGTATGTGGCTCAAGGTGGAGTGTGCATCATTAGAAAAGAAAGAGGTCCAGGGAATATCAATAAAAAAACCTTGAAGACCCTCCCAGTCTGCCCTATTGTAATGCCATTTAGTCACCAAAACAGGTTCAGAGTGGGAAGGTGTGGTAGGTGATAGACAGGTGGCCTGTATCAGACAGTGATCAGAAGATCCAAGTGGGGACCTCACTGTAACATCATAATTTTCTGAATTGGTTGTTAAAAAAAAGTCCAGTAGGTGGGAATTATGATTATGATTATCTGGTACACAGGTGACTAGTTGAGTGAGATTAAATGAGTCTGCAAATAGCTAACATTCAAGACCAGCATCATCAGTCCTGGCTGAATGAGTGAGCCATTCAACATTATGGACATTAAAATCACCCAACACAGTGATTTCAGAAGAAGCATTTAAGTTGAGGACACTGAGTTGTGAGGACAGAGATTCAAAAAGACTTTGCTCTGGAGGAGTATTTGGGGAACGGTAGATGCAACATATGTATTTAAATTTACCAGCAGAAATTAATTTGTATATAGAATAATCAAAATAGGGACAATTGAAACTAGTAACCTCCTCCAGGGCAATTTCAGATTTTGCGAAGCAACATACACCTCCTTTAGGTCTGAAATTTTGGAGCAGTTGATAACCTGGAAAATTAAATCTAGATGTGTCAGATGTGGATGTTACTTGAGTCTCTGTCAAAAAAAGGAGAATAGGGGATTCTGCTTGAAGAAATTGGTGTACAGAATTGATGTTAGAGTGAAGTCCCCTTATATTGCTAAAGAAAAAGCTGCACCAACGAGCAGCTTTGGGACGTTGCAATGCTCTTGACACAGTCGTATGATGACGACCGGGAGGGCCCTGTGTCAATGACCCAACCCTGCCGGGGTGGATATCCGAGGGACCACCAGGTTTGCTCTTAACAATTGTACTGCCATATTTATTGGGTAAGGTGTATGGTGTTACATGTATGATATGTAGTGGGAAGAGTAGTGTTTTATGGATAGAGGATAGCGATGTAGGGCAATGTCGTGAAGTTGGATGTGTATGTTATATAAAGAGGGTTTTCCTGACACCCCTGATGTGTGAGGCAGAAAGATGTGTATCCAGCTACCAAGGCCTGGGAGAGAAAATGGAATTCAGGCTATTCCCTGAGTCTCCCGAAACCTTGGCGGTAGTACTTCCCTGGGCGGGGCTGCCTACCCCTACTACCTAGTTGGTTCAGCTGGAGCTAAACGCACGTGAAATTAATACAACAGTAATTTCAACAGTCACAGTGACATGCATACGACGCGGCCATCACTGCTTACGTCATCAGAAAGCAAGGGGGTGGATATCATCTAGTATCGTAATAATGGTGGGGAGGAAAGAGATGTGGTTTGTATACTAAGAAGAATGTGAGTTGAAAAGTGTGGAACATGTGGATGGGTGTGGAGGTTCAGTCTGGAGAGGTGGGAGGTGGTCGTCTGTGGTCGGCCATTTTGGGGGTGAGTTGTCCAGTGCCGGCTGCTGAGGCGATAATGCTGGGTTCACACATTCACGTATATGCTCCCGTATGCTCCCGTACAAAGGTTTATTGGCAGTTGGCAACCGAATACGTAAAACGTAAGGGCTTAGTACGCAAAACGTAAATTAAATTGTGTCTAGTCGTGGGGGTTGGTACGCATGGCGGGAGTAGCCACGCTTGTCTGGGAGGTGGTGGGTGCGGCCAAGGCCGCCCGGTATGTTTTGGATTTCGAATCAGATACGTGTCTCGCGCTCACGTATGTCAAAAGTCGGGAAAGCATACGTTTTACCGGGCTAGCTGCTACGTCTTACGGGAGCAGCCCCGTAAGACGTAGCAGCTAGCCCGGTAAAACGTATGCTTCTCCCGCCAATCGTACAATGTTCCCGTAAAACGGGAAAGAGAAAGTAAGTCCGGGCGCATCTGGCTACAACGTCGCACTGTGTGTTGGCAGGAAGACTCGGCAACGTTGTACGGGGGGTATATAAGGACCAGCGGGTGACACTCCAGTCACACCTCTCACCACACCGGAGCAGCAAACAACAAGCCAACCCTGCCACCTGCTTGCCACCCTCTGCACCCTGCCCTGCCCTGCTTGCCACCCCCCTGCTTGCCACCCTCTGCACCCTGCCCTGCCCTGCTTGTCACCCTCTGCACCCTGCACCCCTGTACCATGCATAAGAAAGGCGTGAAGAAGGCCAGGAAGGCTTCCCCTGCCACCTCGACGTCTGCCACCTCACCGCCTGCCAGCTCACCTGTTGACCCCTCTCAGCCTGGCCCCTCCAACTCTGACCCCTCTCAGCCTATCCCCTCCAACTCACCGCCTGCCCTCTTGACGCCTGAGGAAGATGAAATTGTTCTCGACCTCAGCCCCGATAGTGGAGAGCTCGAGGTTGAAGTGGATGAGAGTGATGAGGAAGAAGAGGATGAAGAAGTAGAACCTGCACCTACCAACAGTGTACAGGCTCCACCAAAGAAACGGCGCCGGAAGAAGACAAACGGAATACTAATGGAGGAGACTGAGCGGATGCTGGCTGATTGGATTGAGCTGGATGCGCCTTTAACACCTTACGAGCGGCCTATGCGGTTAATTTATGTGTACCGCACAGCGGGGTGTTTTTAGCCAAAATAGGGCTGTTTACGTGATCATTTTCATGCCTAAATAAGACCCAGAACGTAAAACAAGTACCTATCCCTGAAAGGGCATAAACAGAGCTTTCGAATGACACCATAACGATCCTTGTATGATGGATAGTTTTCTTGCAATAACCGTGCAACGCGAGTGCAAAAAGCAGGTAATTCGGTACTTTCAGTACATAATTGAGTATGTAGCGAGTGAGAGAGGGAGGAGGGAGCTGAGATTTGTGTCAGTAGGTTCGCCGCGGTGGTCTGGAGCAGTCATACGCTCGCTAGTCTCCTGCCACCACTTGTCTCTCTCTCTCAGCCACATTACGTGCTGAAATTGCCACTCGACCTATGTCGAGCGCCGCCACATAGTCCAGCTTTATTTAACTCGACTTATGTTGCTCGCCGCTAAATAAGGGTTAATTTATGACAAGGGTGACCCCAGGCACAAAAACAAGGAGCATATAGAGGCTGTATGGGGGGAGAAGGCTGCGACCATGGACCCACCAATGTCCGCCTTCGATTTGAAGACCTGGTGGGGATCTCTCCGCTCCAGGTTCGGCCGGCTCAGCAAGTTGAAGAGTGGTGATGGGGCCAAATGACTGACTGAGAGGGAAAAGTGGATCCTCAACATGTTCCACTTCATGAAGGCACACATCGTCCGTCAAAGGAAGCCCCGGTCACTTGGTATGCCTGAGGTACGTTGATATTTTTTATGTTTTAAAACCCTTCCACAGTGACAGTGTCAGTTTTTTATTTTTTCGTAATTATTTTGCTTATAATGATGCTATTATTGTGTTCATTTTATCGTGTTAACTTCAAATATTTGTTAATGAAACGCATAATAACTCCAACCAGTTTATTCATGTTATTTGAAAGGTTAATATTATTCATGTTATTTGAAAGGTTACAAGGATGAATGCTTATGTGGAATTTTATTTTAAAGTTCATCAATAATGTACATGTTACTAATTATACATTCATGTCACAACAGTCTGCTGCCCAAGCTGCAGCACCGGAGCCTGCTGCTGTTCCTGTCCCTGACCGCACCCCAACACCTCCCGTCCCAGTCTACGAGGTGAATGACCCCTCTGCCGGCAGTCAGGAAGAGGAGGACACACCCCCAGCCATCGCCCAGCCTGCGCGGAAGGTGAAGAAGGGGAAGCCTCCTGGTGCTGTCCCTTCAACTTACACACACGGGACCCTGGAGAAAGTGAGTAGAGAAAATATTAGTTACATTGTTCATTGGTGGCACCCCTTTGCAATTCCATCCTATTATTAGATAAAGTGTTTCCGTTTCCAAAGTTATTAGAATCACATAAATTAATAATAATACTAAAGATGTCATGATTTCACACCATAGTATCAACAATAACTTTGAACATTTTTGGTTCCCAGAATACCACAACCTTTCATTTGTTAAAATAAATTTGTGGTCAAATATGAAAATATTATGTTTCGTGTGTTTAATGTTCTCTTGTTCCTTGTTCAAGGTCCTCGTAAATTCTGAGAAGCTGCGCCAGAACCTGGGTCAGGCGTTCGATGTGGTCGAGGACCAGGACCACAAATATTGGCGCTACTCCCTGGAGGGCATGGTGAAAGACTGTGTGGGGCTGCCTCCAGCTTATAACACCACACTGAAGTTGGAACTCTTGGCAGCCATCGACCGGTTCAAGGTTTCCCATGCGGAGGGAGTGCCCCGGCCAGGTCCGGACCTCTTGCTCAACTCCCACAGGAGCTTTGGCTTTCCGGCGCCCCTACCCCAACCCGGGGCACAGCAGCATCCGACAGTGATGTACCAGGGCACTCCGGGAACCACCCTGCCTCCTCCCACCATGCCGACCCAGCCCCAGCCTGGTCTTGGGGGCATCGTGCTACCTGCACACCAGGTTGCAGCCTTGCAGTCGTTGCTGGTGCAGCCACGTGCAGCGACACCCCCTCGCCCATTCCTCCCGCCTACTGCCTCCACACCCAGCCGCACGTCGTTCGACCTGGGGCAGTTTGGCCACACATTCATAGAAATGCTGACGGCACAACAATCACCTGCACCTTTGTCTATCATAGATACCCTGAACGAGACCCCGGAGATCCCCAAGAAGTAATCATACCCTATGTATATATATAAATAAATGTTAATGTGTATTTTTTTTTAAATATATGTATTTGGGTAATGACGTGTGTGTTTCTATTACCAATATTTTATCATAATTGTTTATTAATAAGATGACAAATAAAATCTATAATGAAAGTAATGAACATACCAAATAAATAATTCATTTAAACGCAATAATGATAATATGGTTAATACTAATTATGAAAATCATTGATGGATAACTTACATTAAATATAACTGTTAGACATAAAGTACAAAACAAAGGAAACATGGAAGACTCGATAACTTAAATGTAAGATGAAAATAAAATATAAAACAAAATGATAAGTAAACAGGGGAAAATCTTAAAATTTTAAATGATGTATTTAAAAGTAAATGTAACTCACCTAAATCCGGTCATCCTGCCAAGCCACAGATCCTTGAGGGGAATTGAAGTAGGTCTTGAGGTAGTTGCGTTGAGCCTTGGCAAGCATGGTTGCAGTGTTGCGGGTCACGGGTGGGAGGTTGATTCCTACAGGTGGGTCACTCCTCCAGGCGGCAGGTATGAGTTGGTGGGTGTGTGGGTCCTCTTGATCTACCTCTGATTGGGGTGGGCATCGTCCTCGTAGGATGTTGTGCAGAATGCATCAGGCCAACACAACAACCTCTACACGTTCAGGTTTTAGAGATATTGCAGTGTGGAAAACCCGGAAGCGGTTGGCAAGAATGCCAAAGGCGTTCTCTACCGTCCGGCGGGCCCTGCTGATTCTGTAGTTGTATATTCGTTCCTGTTTCGTGGGGGATCGTAGGGGGTAGGGCTTCATCATGTAGGTGCGCAGAGGGAATGCATCATCACCTACTAAGAAGTATTCCGTGGGTGGTCCAGTGGGATCGGTAGAGATGACCTCGGCGGGTGGCAGATTTGCGTTCTGTTTCTCAAGCAACTTAGACAGACTGGTGTGTGCAAAGCCACCACCATCAGACTCTGACCCTATGGCACCAACGTCGACGTATATGAACTTGTAGTTGGAGTCAACAATTGCCATCAGGACAATGGAAAAAAACTTCTTGTAGTTGAAGTAATATGTGCCACCAAAGTTTGGGTTTCGGATCCGTATGTGTTTGCCATCAATGGCTCCTACACAATGCGGCAGATTCCATCGTTCCTCATAGCCGCTGGCAACCTCCTTCCATTCAGCAGGCGATTGTGGCGTCTTGATCTCCTGATCTCCGTAGACAGAAATGATGGCCTGGCAGGTGTCTGGAACTATTTGGCTGATGGTGTTGTGGGCAACACGAAAGTTGTATTGCAGGCTCTTATAGGACTCACCCGTAGCGAGGAAACGTAGGGTGATGGCCACCCGCAGACCAGGAGGAATGGGGTTCCGCCAGAACGTAGGTTTCCTCTGAATGAGGGGGTGACACATTCCACTATCTCATCAAATAGTTGTTTGTCTACCCGGGTGAAGTTTTTATACAGTTGTGGACATTCTGTGGCCAACTCTTGCATCAGCTTCTCATAATGGCCATGTTCAGGCCTTCGTTGTAAATATGGCCACACCCACACTCTCCTCTTGCTCCTTTCCTTCTTCTTCTCTTGTTCATCTTCATGGATGGAGTTTGCTATTGCAAGCAGTTCTAACATTTCTATGTAGGAAATGATCCATTGAATGAGCCGAGTGTTATGCCTGTTCTCCGGTTTGATTAGGGAGTTCACCATCTTGAACTCCTCCAGGATGTATTCCGTTATGCTCTTCATGGTGCCGAGTCAGGGGTGGGAATGGGAACGTTGTGGCCAGCCCTGGCCTTTTCTAGTTCCCAGATTCCAACCAAGACCTACGTGGTTGACAAAGACTGTCTTTGTCTGTGTTTGGACAGACGGGGTGTGCCTACGATTGTCCGGCAACGGTCCACGTAAGTCCTACAAACTCCCAAGACGTACGGCCTCAGCTACGCATGTCTTGTGGGGGCGTGGCCATGGGCGTGGCCTGTGTTCCCGCAAATCGGGCAGCCCAGGCGGACTAACGGGGACATGCTTACGCATGTCGCAAGCACGTACGTAGGTCCATACGACTACATTACGTCTGACGTAACACTGGCCCCGTTATGGTACGTATGTCGGGAAGTGCAATAGTCATAGTCTATACGGGCGTACACGGCAGGACTACACCCGTCATAACACAAAATTGGCGATCACGCCTGACGGGAGCATACGGGAGCGATATACGTGAATGTGTGAACCCAGCATAAGCTACTAATTGGGCTGGGGGAGGAGTAGATGGGAAAGGCGGGGTGTTTTTGTCCCTCTCTCTCCATCCGACCGTGTTGGTGAATGTCTGTCTGTCTGTCTGTCTGTTGCTTTGGTAGGATATATACTTTAGTTACTTAGAATAAGGGGTAATCGGGCATGGGGTTACACATACACATACTGACAAGGCAGAGGGGAGTCAATATAATAACTAGCATGGGTGCATATACTTATACCGTCGTAAGGTAGAGATAAGGGGTGTCTTCCCTCCTTGTCTTCTTCTTAGAGGGCTGTCATAGTTAACATAATATGTTGTATACAGTATATATATCATGAATACAATGATACATGGTGTGCAGTTTTAGCCGTCTGCAGGTTGATCAGAATTAAACATATATAAGTCAGCAGAGGTATTTCGATACAATTAGTTAGTATGGGGTACGGAAGTGTGGTTTGTATCTAGAAGACTGTGATTAACGAGACGTGTAATATGTGGATGGAAGTGGAAGAGAGGGAGGGATCTTGCTGGGGGTGGAAGTTTCGCTCCCAGGAATTTTCGTTCCTGGTGTATTTCGGTAAGAAATATACCGAACGCCTGAAATAATACGCAAATAAAATGCTTGCAATCAAACTCTCAAGCTATTTCAAGGTCACATGCAATGTATCGTACACCCTGGTAACCGTAAGAAATGTACCGAACGCCTGAAATAATACGCAAATAAAATGCTTGCAATCAAACTCTCAATCAATTTCAAGGTCTCATGCAATTATAAAAAGGTATATTGTAGACCACAAGCTTCGCCAAACTTCGTTGTTGCTTGTATTATCGTGAGAAATGTACCGTACACCCTGGTTAGCGTGAGAAATGTACCGAACGCCTGAAATAATACGCTATAAAATGCTTGCAATCAAACTTTCAAGCAATTACAAGGTCACATGCAATTATGAAAAGGTATATTGTAGACCACAATCTTCGCCAAGCTTCGTTGTTGCTTGTATTATCGTGAGAAATGTACGTTATCGTGAGAAATGTACCGAACGCCTGAAAATAATACGCTATAAAATGCTTGCAATTAAACTTTCAAGCAATTACAAGGTCACATGCAATTATAAAAAGGTATATTGTAGACCACAATCTTCGCCAAGCTTCGTTGTTTTTTTTTTTTTTTTTTTTTTTTTTTCTATATTCCAACTTACTTCCTCTCGGGCATAGGCTGAGAGCCTTAAAATTCACCGCTTTACAATGAACAGTGAAGCCAGGTCTTTCCAGTCTAGGGAGTGAGACATGTGAAGCACGTAGAGTACAACGAGCACCTGCCATCTTGCCTTCACATGAGGCACGGTGCTCACTCATGGCCCGAAACGACCCCATCTCTGAAGCCACCTCGTTCCCGTGCTTCACTGTCTCACCCCCTACACTCGGACTCTCACACTTACACACACACAACGCCACCTGTTGAGCAGATAACTCACCAGGCATTGACACCCTATTGCATATTATGAATATAGGAATATTCATACAGTGCTATTTAATCAGGAACAATGAGGGTATTTATTAGGCGTTTCGGTGGGCTTGTGGTAATGCACTGATACTAGGTACAGCGCAAATTCCATCCCAATAATATCTTCCCATTGATACATCGGGATTTGAAGGGACCTTTGGATTACCAGGCCAGTGGCAAGACCACCAACCTCCCTGTTGCTTGTATCGTGAGAATACCGTACACCCTGGTTATCGTGCGAAATTTACCCAACGCCTGAAAATAATACGCTATAAAATGCTTGCAATCAAACTTTCAAGCAATTACAAGGCCACATGCAATTATAAAAAGGTATATTGTAGACCACAATCTTCGCCAAGCTTCGTTGTTGCTTGTATTATCGTGAGAAATGTACCGTACACCCTGGTTATCGTGAGGAATTTACCGAACGCCTGAAATAATACGCTATAAAATGCTTGCAATCAAACTTTCAAGCAATTATAAAATGTAAATTGTACTTTCCATCACCCACACCAGTATGTTCTTCGTCAGGAACGTCTCCATTTTGCTCAACGTCCTGTGCAACATCAACCACAACATTTGCGACACGCAAATTATGCTTGGGGTGAAAGCCTATGATCGGCATATTTTCGTCTTCTGAGTCATCCACACTATCAAAACTCTCACCCAGACCTTCCATGGTGTCATTCAACAGCCTATTAGAAAGTTCTGAAGAGTTCATCATGATATCTAGGTCCTGGGCGGTGAGCGGGGCGTGATGAGTAGGGTGGCGCGATGCACTTGGGGTGGCGGCCACCGAATCGGACACGGGCAAACCTTGACCTTCCATTACGGCTGCTTGAGGGTTACTAGTCATGGTCATGCAGTGGGGATGTGTGGGTGGGACCTTGTAGTACACCACCTGACCACCAGGTTTCGCTTTCCATCTAAATTAGGGCGGGAATACGCCCACGGACTTAAGTCGGGCCCTGCCACATAGTCCAATGTTTTCGATAATAATAATAATAATAATAAAAATAATATTTATTCAGTTAGCAATTTACAGAGTTGGTACCACATAGTATGTTATAAATATGACATGTACCAGCCTTGCATAATTCCAACTAAGGATAGCCCAATAAGGCCGTTAGGCGTATTTCCATTGGGGTCCTTGTGGGATTAGGTTAGCTGGGGAAATGGGGAGGATAGAGAAGTAGATACTTTAGAGAAAGTATTTCTAGGGGGTTATTTTAAGATACCTTACATCCTATAGTAAATATCAGTAATCCGTAATCAGTAATCATTTCAGTTTGGTTTGTCTATCTCTTATGTCGTATTTAGTAGTAGACATAAGCTTGGTGCTCCCTTCTCGCAGCTGTCCGGTTCAGGTGTTCCTTCAGGCTACGTCTGAAGGAATACAGTGTTCTCTTTTCACGGACTGACTGGGGTAGGTCGTTCCAGTCTTTGATGGCAGTGAAGAAGAATGTTTGCTTACCCTGTCCTTGGATTCTCGGGACCTTAAAATTAAACATCCTGTTTCTTGTATTATGTCCACTCCTCTCATTTGCTTTAACAAAATCATTCTTTAGATACTCTGGAGCTCTGTCATAGAAAATTGTGTAGGCATTAGTTAGCCTGATTTGTTTGGCCCTCTCAGAGACATTGAGCATACCTAGTGACTGAAGTTGTTCCTGGCCAACATGTGATCTGGGTCCTAGGTTCAGCATGAACCTAACCATTTTATTTTGAGTGACCTGAAGTTTGTGCTGTGCTGATTTAGATGATGCAGAGTACCAGGATGACACAGAATAGTCAAAATGACATTGAACAAGCGCTTGGCAGAGGGTCTTTTTGGTCGCCGCGGGCAAGCATCCCACCTGTCTATACAGGTATTTTATACGTGCTCTACACTTACTCAGGATAGATTCCAAAATTGTTTCCCCTGACAAACTCGCGTCCAGTTTCAGTCCGAGATATTTAACTTGTGACACGGACTTAAGTCGGGCCCCGCTAAATATGGGTAAAGATAAGTGTGTGTTTGTGCCTACTTTGTGGTTATGTGTGGTATGGTGGTGTAGGGGTATTGGTTGTGTAGTTATGTGGTAGGTGTATGTGAGTTATGGGTGTCATTGTGAGTGCCTGCATGAATGTAGTTGTGTGTGGTATGGACGTGTGTAGTGTTGCTGTGATATAGAAGCGTGTGTTGTGGGTGTGTATAGGCAATAATGCCAGTTGATTGCAAAAAATATGAACTCGGTTTGGGAGGATAGTTACTGACTAATTTGTCTGAGACTGGTTAACGTTCTTATATGTCAAACGATAGTTGTCAATGAACATTATGTGATTGATGTCAAAATTCATGCATGGGGTTAGAAAAATTGATTGTTGTGTGGGTATTTTCTTACACCATTTTGTTTTATAGTGTTTTGTTGTGTCATGATATTATGCTATATAACACGGTGTTTGTGTTGTGATGTATTGGGCTTTGTTACAGTATATTATAATTATGATGGTATGATGTATTGTGAGATATAATGTTAAGTCTTCCTTTCTCTCTTTGTCCACTTTACCTCTTCCATTACATCTCCCCCTCCACCACTCCCCCTTTCTCCATGGATTAACTCATTATAGTTGAATTTACCTCCACACCGCAAGGCATCGGTACCAGTCTTTACAAAATGCTACACCCATTGTCCTTCTCACCAACTGGCTTTTTAGAGAATATGGAGAGACTTTGAAATATAACAATGCGATTACTGGTATTAAAATAAGTGAAGTACGTTGACTTAGCGTATGCTGTTCGGTGTACGGGGGTAGTTATATTCACCTAAGGTGATATATCCGTCTTAGCAAAGAACTCCTGCGACTTTAAGGGGGAGGCAGTCGCTTTTTCTGGACCCCCTTCTCCCTCATGTTTAGTATATTAATTTCGAGATTTAAAGACGTTCGTTCCGTTAGTTTGGCGATTTTGAGACCTTTCGCCTAATTTCTTTGTAAATATTTAGACCTTTCGTGTCATTTAGTTGTCGTTTTGTTCCTGGCGAGCGATATCGAGCCTGTAATTTTAGAAGTAACTACCCTTCGGCCGGGACATTTTCCTACCGAAAAATTTACACATTTATCTTGAAAGGGGATCTAGTGGGTGTTTTTTAAAGCTTGATGGAGGTCTAGCAAGGAAACTAAACAAAAACAAATTAATAGATCAATATATAGGCCAAAAAAAGAAGCCCTACCCCCTTAATAGACTCCTGTATTTCATGTCATCATTAAGAATGTTATGTTCGATTATTATTATTGGAGATTATATTTTTAATATTACAGCACCGCATGACATAAATGTTATTCGTCTCTCTCTCTCTCTCTCCCCCTCTCTCTCTCTCTCTCTCTCTCTCTCTCTCTCTCTCTCTCTCTCTCTCTCTCTCTCTCTCTCCAAATGGAAGTCCCGCGAAGCTCCTACTTTAAAACAGGTATATTCTCTGGATAAAATAAGACAAGAAATATGAGACTCGGGTTCAGGCGGAGACAAACTGATACAATTACTCACGATGACGTAGAGGGCAAGTTTTTGAGATATTTAGTCCTTATATATGAGGCGGAAGTTTACAGTATGGCTTCAGTCTTCTGTTGGTAGAATTGTGTCTACTCTATTTACATAGGCGCCATGTTGTTCACCTCGGCCATAGGATACATTAACCCCTTCAAATAACTAGTTATTGTTATCTTATTCAGGCTTTCAGTAGAACATTTTATTCAGTTTATGAAAAATCTATAGGAATATGGCAAAAACTACCGAACTAAATATATTTAATCCTAAAAGTACTTTCTAACTTACTCAAGTTATGTAATGTGTACTAACCCCCAGGACCTCGCTACAGTCACAGGCTATGGCAAACCCTTGTTCTAAGGTTGTAAAATACCTCACCAGCTCCATATTTAATTATTTATATCAACTACATGCATGTATGAATTTGTCCAATACTTTAATATATATTTACCTTCATTAAATATGACAATGGACAAAACATATAGCTGAAATGATGTGTGTGTGTGTGTGTGTGTGTGTGTGGTTGTGTGAAAGTGTTGATGGTCCTTGTGTGCCACCCGTGGGTGCTGTAAAGTTGCCATCATATATTCATGGTACATTGACCAATGATACACGTGGGACAGTGTAGGTGTTATGGGCAGACGGTTGTTTTTCGGGTCCCTTTTCTCCCTCGTGTTTAATCCCATTAGTTTTGAGATTTTTAGACGCTTGGCCCATTTGTTTGGCGATTTTAAGACCTTTCGTCCCATTTCGTTATAAATGTTAAGACCTAACGTGCCATTTAAGTGTCGATTTTTTCCTGGCGAGTGATAGCGAGCCTGTAATTGTAAGAGGAACCAGCCTTCGGCCGGGAAAATTTTCTACCGAAAAATGTACAAATTTATCTTGAGGGGGGTCTAGGGGATGTTTTTCTAAGTTTGAGAGATGTCTAGCAAGGAAACTAAGAATTTATGCATGAATGAATTTATAGGCCAAAAAAGCAGTCAGTGTCCCCTTAAGCTATAAAATGTTCATGTGAGGTGGCTATAGGGGATGATGGGAAGTAGCCTAAGCTGAATCCCCCTTACCCTCGCAGAGATATATGACGCCCAAGTAAAACAACAGGCTCCAAAAACTCTTTCCACCACCAAGTTATTCTGCAAAAGGTATGCGGCCCATGCAAATATATGACACTCTCTCCCCACCCCCCACACTCTCTCCCCACCCCCACCTCTCCACACTACCACTCCCACACTCTCTCCCCACCCCCACACTCTCTCCCCACCCCCACACTTTCTCCCACCACCCCACACTCTCTCCAACCCCCCACACTCTCCCCACCCCCCACACTCTCTCCCCACCCCCAACACTCTCTATGATATGCGTGACGTGAATTAATAATATAGTAGAAACGGAGCTATCTTTGTTTACCTAATCTATCTATATATCGATCCAAAGTCCGAGTTACAGGAGCACGTTTATCGGTCTATCGAGTTAGTGAATCCGTGAATAGCCATGGTCTGTTTACTCCATTGTCCAGAGTAAAAAAAGAAAAACAATATATATACAGTGTATACATTTGTGAGGGTCAATGGCAATAAATTATAATACACAATACATTGATGGTATGGTTGTGGAAGTGATCAGCTATATGATAATAAATACATTATATGTATTTATCAATACATACCTGACTTGATCTGAACATCAATCTAAATTGATATAGGCCTATTTGCATAAAGAACGTTGCAGGAGCTCACACACATTTGTCAGTAGCTGTACATCTATATGTATTGTAGGATATATATATATATATATATATATATATATATATATATATAGAATAAATAAGATGACGAGAGCAAACATCAACTCCATTTTCATTGTTTATTAATTAAGCTTTGACAATATTTCGATCAACTCTGTTCATCATCAGGTGAAACACCAACGATCCTAGAAAACAAACATGATATCTGTTAACAATTTGTATTTAATATATGGATCTATTTAAACAAGTTTAATGTGACAATTCTACATAATACTTTACTTAAAACTGCTAGACTATAAGTTAATAATTGAAAACAATAACAAGATTTACAAGAATATTACATAATCCTAACTTCATAAACCTGAACATGTAATACAAAATATAAAATAACATGCAACAAACCATTTCGACCTGCACCTTACGACTATTCTGGGAGAACTAACTAGATTAACTGACTATAGACATTATATATGGGAAGGGATCCTAAAGCTCCAAGCTATCAACTACCTGAGCACCCTAGGTCGTTGAGTTTGTCTATGAAATATTTCTCCCCAATGAAAGTATCGTTCTTGTTTCTGAATTTAGCCAATATCTTAACATCTTTTTCATTAAATCTGTGGTCCAATTCGAAAGAGTGATTCCTTACTACTGAAAAAGGCATTTTCGTTCAATATTTAACGAAAATGCCTTTTTCAGCAGTAAGGAATCACTCTTTCGAATTGGACCACAGATTTAATGAAAAAGATTTTAAGATATTGGCTAAATTCAGAAACAAGAACGATTCACGCACGGGGTAGACGATTTTGACCCGGCAACTGTGTTGAGTGTTGCCAAGCCTGGGATGTATTTTGTATGCCTAGGGTGGGGTCCAGACAGATTCAAGACTCAGAGCTCACCTCACTGTCGTACCCTTCGGACCCCCTTGATATCTATCCCTCTCAAGCCCACTTAGAAACTTTCTCTCTTACTTTGTATACCTTCCTTCCACTACTTCACCAATCTATTTAATTATCCCCTCCCCTTGATAGACCTTATATCTATTATTGTATTAACGACGAGCTCTCAGATAACTAGATAGGATTTTGGGCCTTATGCAGAGATTTAATTGTTAATGAGACCTAGGAAGCTTTTTTGTTGTCTCATATTTGGTGGTTTCATGCTTGCTAGTGTGTTCTTGTGCCAGGTTAGCAGGGGCTAGACCGGAGGGGAGGCTTTTTGCGATCCTTTAAGTAAAGTCTGCTGGTGCGAGTCCTGTGGACCCGCACGACTTTACTAGGATAACCGTGGGAGTCTGGGGGCATTTTCTTGTCTGTGTCCCTGTGTGTCTAGTGTTGTGTTGTGTGAGGGCCCTTGCCTAGTCCACTCAGCACTGCGCTAGCACGTCTTGCTTTTGTTTTAGGGTCGCCAGGAGAGAGTCAGATACTTGCGATCTGAGTCTCTCAAGAGAGCACCCTTTCAATTAGAGTAATTTGGTGCACAGACTTGGGAACGTCCCTAGGCTAGAGCAGGTGGCTCAGCCCGGGTACCCGAAGCCTATATCCTTCCAGCTAGACCTCTGCCACCTGGCAGATTAACAGCTAGGGGTTTATTATTTCTGTATGCTTGTTATTGTGCCACAGTTTACCGTTTTTGTGAGCATTGTGAGTCAGGGTGTGGCTTAGAGACTCTGTCCGAGCAGGCTTGCCTGACTAAGAGTGAGAAGCACACCTGTATGTGGTTATGTTGCGAGTTGCTGCCTTTATTTAATTATACCTATGCCATTATACACTGTATGGCCTATCACTAGTATTTATTCCTGCTTAGGAGTTAAGAGTTCTCTAAATCCGTAACTTACTTTCTTTGCTAAGCATCAGATCCTACAGTAGCCGCATGCAGTTTAGAAACCTGCATCTTGTCTACCTGTACGATGTTTTGAGGACTGTTTGCTTTCACCTTCTTTCACGCAGGGGTGATTAGTTGTATTAATTAACGTAACGTTAAATGTACTTTCTTCTAGTTTGTTATTAAATTGTTTCTGCAATTTAATTCCGTTATCTATCTTTTCCTTGAAGCTTTAAGTCAACTTAATTGTGTGATCTTTTATATAGCCTGCTTGACTATCAGCAGTCTATAGTGCGTGCACCCTGTAACCGAGTCATAGGATACCTCGTTGTCCAGGCAGGACTCTTGACGGTTTAGGGTGGTTTGTTGCCTGGGTTTATAGATAAGGGTTGGATCTAGCGTTTTTCGTTGTTGCTTGTTGCCGCATACCTAGTCCAATAGAAAGAGCCCAGTGTTTATATATCCCAGGACGTAACAAATGGCGACCTTGCATAGGATTTACTGAACAGAGGAATATAGTGGTCATTTGTTTTGAGATTCCTTATGATTAGAGGAATACAGTGGACATAGTTTTTTTTTTGGAGCAACCAATATAACACATTAAAGACTTTAAATAACATTAGTATATACATACTTGCATAGGAGATAAGGCACATTCTATAACCGTGATAATTACTGCAGTACACAAACATGTCTAATACATCAGAACACAGTGATGGGTCAGGTCACGATACGGGCTCGGAGGGAGAAAGACCTGTGGAGTGGCTAGTCGATAGCGAGGAGGGTGCTAGAAGATATTTAGAGGTGCCCCTTACCGCTGCCAGGGTGTTGAAGCTGAATAAGTATGGCTTAAAGTGTGTGGCAGGTCTTCAGGGTCACCAGGGTTTAAGTGGCATGAGGAAAGATCAGCTGAGGACTTTGATATTGGGTTTAGAAGGGAGAGACCTGGGTGGAGAGGCGACTGGGGGACCCGGTCCCCAGCCCCCCTTCCACTCTACCCCCATATCAAACGTCAGGGTGCCTGAATTTAGTACATACCCCCAAGTTGATGGTCAATGGCAGCGTGGAATTCAATCACAGGGACCCTCTCCATTAAATGCACCTTCCCCTCCTCAAGGGTTGACTCCAGATGTGTTGTTTCGGCTTGAGATGGCCAAGGTTGAGGTTGCTAGAGCTCAGGTTGAGGCTGCCGAGAGCCAGGCTAGTGTGCAGGCTGAGGTTGCTAGAGCTCAGGCTGAGGCTGCAGAGAGAACAGCTATACGAGAGGCTGAACTGCAGGCAGAGTCTACTAGGTATCGGGCTGACAGGGAGCTGGAGAGATCTCGAGTGGAGGTAACAGGGCGAAATATTGGGGGAGGTAACAGACATCGGGACCAATCATTGTCGCACCTGCTTAAACTAGTTCCTGTGTTCGATGAATTAGGTGTGGCTGAGTTTTTTATGCGATTTGAGAAGAAGTGTCAGGAACACCAGTGGCCTCAGGAAAAGTGGGCAGCATTAGTTTCATCAAGTCTCCTAGGAAAGGGGCTAAAAGCGTATGATGCACTACCTTTAGAGTCCTGTGTAGTTTATGATGAGCTAAAGAAGGCTGTGCTACGGGCCTATGAGTTACAACCAGAAACTTACCGCTTGAAGTTTCGGGGTGTTACTAAGGGCAAGGATAGTACCTTCCTAGAACACGCCCGGGACTTGTCTGAAGCACTACGACATTGGCTGCGTTCTGAGATGGCAGCTACTTTTGAGGAGTTGAGTGAGCTGGTTCTCTTGGAGCAGTTCTTCAAGTGCACAGGCGGGGACTTAACATTAAATATAAAGGAAAAAAATGCTAGAACTCTCCAGGAGGCAGCAGAAATGGTTGACCGCCGACTGTCATTAATTCGAGGGTGCGAAGCAGCAGCTAGGAGTGAGTCGGGTGCAAAGGATCGTACCCCTCCCCCTCCCAAGAATTTTGATACACATAAATACACAAAACCATCTAGCACTGACAATAAAACTGAACATAAACCAAATTCCGTCCCGTATAAGAAGTCTAATGGTACCTCCCACTCCCAAGGGAAACCAAAGAGTAAAGAGTGCATTGCATGTCACAAGGAGGGTCACTTTGCAAATGCTTGTCCGAACAAGCCACCAAACAAGGTTGTGTCATTGGCCCGCAGCATAGGGGTGTCGCCTATATCTTCTGAGTTTGCCAAGGGTAGTTCGTCAGAGGGTGGGACACAGCCTGTGTTCAAGAGTCCGGAAGGCTCGAACCCTGTCCGCGACGTCTTTGGGGGTCATAGAGGGCATGGTTTTGTGAGGTGGGCTGGCGAAAGGCGAGGAGTTAAGCTATTGCGTGATACGGGGGCTTCTCAGACCTTGTTAAAGAACTTTACTGGTAGACCGATTAACGCTGCTCGGGTGGTGGTAGTTCAGGGATCAATGCTACGAAGTCCTACCCGCTGGTGCGGATGGAGTTAGAGGTGGGTGGTGTGGCGAAGGAGCTGGATGTCGGAATTGTAGAGAACTTGCCTGTTGGGGGCGTCGACCTCCTCCTCGGCAACGACTTTGCGGTGCCTGCTTCTAAGGTTTCACCCTTGGTCGTTGCCGAGAAGGCGGCCGACGTTAGTAGGGAGGAACAGGAGTGGGTTGAGAAGTGTAGCGTACAAACTATGGCGTGTGTTGTGACGCGTTCTCAGACATCCGGAGCCTTGCAGCCACCACCTCAGTCTATCAAACCGCGGAGGAAAGGTCACAAGAAAACGGGAAGTGTTGGTCAATTGGAGAGTTTTGAGCTGGCAGTGTTTCTTGGTGACTCATTATTGGCACCTATGTTAGAGTCTGGAGAGGCCCCGGGGCCTGTCACCGCTAGTGCAGGTGCAGGGCAGGAAGAGACTCTGCGACAGCATCGTTATGCGCAGCGTGAGGAAAGGATGGCTCAGCGGGACATTGGAGGTGGAAATAAATTATTTAAAAGATGAACTTGGATAATCTCGCACCTGCTGATATATGTTCCTTGCAGCTGGAAGATCCTACAGTCAGGGCGTGTGGTAATGGTGCTGTCGAACTGGAGAGCGATGGGGATGCGCAGCCTGGTGATTTTTTCTTGTCCGAGGGGATCTTGTATCGGAGACATCAGGATCCCAAGAAAAAGTGGGATGGCGGGTCAGGATTAGTGGACCAGTTAGTAGTACCGAGGGTGTGCCGTGAGAGCTTATTGAGATTAGCTCATGATGTGCCTTTGGCAGGGCACCTGGGGGCACGTAAGATGGAGGCAGCTCTGAGCAAGGTTTTCTGGTGGCCGGGATTAAAGGCGAGTGTCGTGTCATGGGTGTCACAGTGTCACACTTGTCAAGTTGTTGGGAAACCCAATCAGGTCATCCCGAGAGCCCCGTTACAACCAATCCCTGTCATTGGGCCGCCCTTCAGCAAAGTAGTTATCGATATGGTTGGCCCATTGCCCCCACTAGTGCCGGCAATATATTTTTACTAACTGTAATGGATGTAGCAACACGGTATCCAGATGCTTACCCCATGCGCAACGGGATGGATAAGACTGTTGTCAAAAACCTACTTGTCTATTTCTCTTGTTTTGGCTACCCTCAGGAGATCCAGTCTGATCAGGGATCCAATTTTACTTCTGCTCTGTTTAAGCAGACCATGCAGCAACATGGGATAGTGTCTGTGGTGTCATCTGCCTACCATCCCGAGAGTCAGGGAGTTTTGGAAAGGTGGCACTCGACTCTCAAGAGTATGTTGTGGTGTTATTGCATGGAAAATGGGAAGGACTGGGATCTAGGTCTCCCATACGTTTTATTTGCTGCGAGAGAAGTACCTGGGGAGAGCTTGGGATTTAGCCCGAACGAGTTGGTTTTTGGACACAGGGTCAGGGGGCCCCTCCACATAGTCAAGGAGATCTGGGAGGGAGTCACAAAGCCATGATCGCTTCTAAAGTATGTAGTTGAAAGCCGTGAGAGAATGCTAAAGAGCTTGGAGGTAGCAGGTCGGAACCTTAAGAGTTCACAAGCTCAGATGAAGGACAGATACTACCAGAAGGTGAAGCTGAGGGAGTTTGAAGTAGATCAGGAGGTACTGATACTACTGCCTCTGGTGGGACACCCATTGTCTGCCAAGTATTCTGGTCCGTATCGGGTTGTAAGGAAGGTTTCTGATCTCGACTATTTAGTAGGTACTCCTGATCGTAAGAAAAAGAACCAACTTTGCCATGTAAATCTGATGAAAGAGTATGTGAGGCGCCCCTCCGAGCCTCTCACTGTCCCGGTGTTGATCTGCAGCGATTGTGGTGGAGAAGGAGGAAGGGACAGTCAAGCTGCGGGGGAGGTTAATTGGGATTGTCATGTTTCCGCGGATCAGTGGGCGGGGAATTCTAGACAAGTGGCTCACGAGTTGATATTGCACCTGCCTGAGCAACAGCGTGTAGCTGTGCAGCACTTGTTTAATTCAAACCCAGCTGTTTTCGCGGAGCATCCTGGCCTCACTACTCAAGCGGTGCACGATGTCGATGTTGGGGACCACCCGCCCTTTAAATCAGTGCCATACCGTGTTCCCCCTATTAAATTACCAGCACTTAGGGAAGAGCTGGATTATATGCTGAAACGTGGGCTGATTTCTGAGGGTGCAGTAAGGTGGACTTCCCCAGTCACACTGCAGCCCAAACCAGATGGCAAGGTGCGGTTTTGTATAGATTTCCGCAGGTTGAAAGTTTAACCCCCACAAATGCCTACCCTCTCCCTCGCGTGGACGACAGTGTGGATAAGATAGGAAAGGCCAAGTTCCTCACTAAGATAGACCTTGTTAAGGGTTATTGGCAAGTGCCCTTGTCTGAGTGAGCGCGAGAGGTGTGTGGGTTTGTGGTGGACGGTGCCACATATCGTTGCCATGTTATGCCATACGGGCTGAAAAATGCCCCTGCAACGTTTCAGAAATTAATGAACGACGTTGTAGCCGACATTCCCAACTGTACGGTGTACCTAGATGATGTCATAATATACGAGGATGATTTTAACAGTCACTGTGCTCACATCGGACAGCTTTTTAATAAACTGAATGAAGCAGGTTTGGTGGTAAAGCTGGGTAAGTGCGATTTTGTCAAAGCCACAGTTTTGTACCTGGGGTTCGAGGTGGGGATGGGTCAGGTGTGCCCTCCACAGACAAAGATCAAAGCCATCGATCAGTTTCCCCAGCCTACGACTAAGAAACAAATCATGCGGTTTCTAGGTATGATAGGCTATTATCGTCTCTTCATCAAAGGCTATTCGACTGTACTTGCACCTTTAACTGACTTATTAGCTAAGGACAAGAAGTTCCGGTGGTCTCCTGAGTGTGCAGAGGCGTTTTCCTTGGTGAAACACCTGTTATGTACCCACCCCATACTCATGGCCCCAGACTTCAGCAGACCTTTTCAGCTGGCGACTGATGCCAGTGGCGTAGGGGCTGGGGCTGTCTTGTTACAGACAGATGATGAAGATATCGAACATCCAGTGAGTTTTTACAGTAAAAAATTCAATAGTGCACAAAGGAATTACTCCGTAATTGAGAAAGAACTCCTGGCGATAGTGCTGGCGCTCAGGCACTTCGATGTATATGTTCCTGCTTCGGACCAGTCGTAGTGGTTTATACCGATCATCACCCTCTGAAATTCTTGAATCAGTTTCATAACCGGAATATGAGGCTGACCAGGTGGTCACTCATGCTTCAGGAGTATAATCTGGACATACGCCATATTGCCGGTTCTGATAACGTGATAGCGGATTGTCTATCAAGGGTGGTTGATGTTGGTTAGACTGCCACAGGATTGAGGGTTGAGTGTGGAGGAAAATAGGCTGTCACTGTAGTTCAGCCGAAAATAAATAAAAAAGCAAAAACCTTAAAAAACTCTTTATTTTTATAACGTGTAGAATTTTGTATAAGATGTTGTAGCAGTATCTAAGTTGAATGTTTTCGCTTATTGTCGCTAAGTTAGTTGAACTTGCTCGGTGGAGCGCAACAGTCTTTATTTGTTTTATATATATTGCCTTGTGTCGCAACAGTGTGTGGTACTATGAGAAGCTTTCTGTTAGATATGAAGAACTTAGTCAAGGGTCTTATATCTTGGGGGAGGTGTGACGCTTCTGCATAGTAGCCACGTGCGGGCATGCGCGCGCGTCGGCTGCCCAGCCGTTTAGAAACCGGCTGGCGGCAGCCGGCCGGCCGGCTTTTCCTTAGTATATATCCTACGACAATGTAACTAATGTCTGGGATATTCTTATGTTGTTTCACAGCTTGTAGCTGCCCTTATTCTTAACCAACGCATCTTAGTATATTTTATTCTCGAGAGTTGATTGTTTCATTATAATATATAAGATGTAAGTCTAGTGAGGGCGGGAGGAGACGAGCGGGAGAGAGAGACCGGCTTGGTATGTTGCTTCGCTTGCCAGCTTGGGACGAGCCTGAAGCGTTGCCATATGCATTTGTTTGCAGCGTTAGGCTTAGTTTCGACTCACGCACGGGGTAGACGATTTTGACCCGGCAACTGTGTTGAGTGTTGCCAAGCCTGGGATGTATTTTGTATGCCTAGGGTGGGGTCCAGACAGATTCAAGACTCAGAGCTCACCTCACTGTCGTACCCTTCGGACCCCCTTGATATCTATCCCTCTCAACCCCACTTAGAAACTTTCTCTCTTACTTTGTATACCTTCCTTCCACTACTTCACCAATCTATTTAATTATCCCCTCCCCTTGATAGACCTTATATCTATTATTGTATATTAACGACGAGCTCTCAGATAACTAGATAGGATTTTGGGCCTTATGCAGAGATTTAATTGTTAATGAGACCTAGGAAGCTTTTTTGTTGTCTCATATTTGGTGGTTTCATGCTTGCTAGTGTGTTCTTGTGCCAGGTTAGCAGGGGCTAGAACGGAGGGGAGGCTTTTTCCGATCCTTTAAGTAAAGTCTACTGGTGCGAGTCCTGTGGACCCGCACGACTTTACTAGGATACCCGTGGGAGTCTGGGGGCATGTTCTTGTCTGTGTCCCTGTGTGTCTAGTGTTGTGTTGTGTGAGGGCCCTTGCCTAGTCCACTCAGCACTGCGCTAGCACGTCTTGCTTTTGATTTAGGGTCGCCAGGAGAGAGTCAGATACTTGCGATCTGAGTCTCTCAAGAGAGCACCCTTTCAATTAGAGTAATTTGGCGCACAGACTTGGGAACGTCCCTAGGCTAGAGCAGGTGGCTCAGCCCGGGTATCCGAAGCCTATATCCTTCCAGCTAGACCTCTGCCACCTGGCAGATTAACAGCTAGGGGTTTATTATTTCTGTATGCTTGTTATTGTGCCACAGTTTACCGTTTTTGTGAGCATTGTGAGCCAGGGTGTGGCTTAGAGACTCTGTCCGAGCAGGCTTGCCTGACTATGAGTGAGAAGCACACCTGTATGTGGTTATGTTGCGAGTTGCTGCCTTTATTTAATTATACCTATGCCATTATACACTGTATGGCCTATCACTAGCATTTATTCCTGCTTAGGAGTTAAGAGTTTTCTAAATCCGCAACGTACTTTCTTTGCTAAGCATCAGATCCTACAGTAGCCGCATGCAGTTTAGAAACCTGCATCTTGTCTACCTGTACGATGTTTTGAGGACTGTTTGCTTTCACCTTCTTTCACGCAGGGGTGATTAGTTGTATTAATTAACGTAACGTTAAATGTACTTTCTTCTAGTTTGTTATTAAATTGTTTCTGCAATTTAATTCCGTTATCTATTTTTTCCTTGAAGCTTTAAGTCAACTTAATTGTGTGATCTTTTATATAGCCTGCTTGACTATCAGCAGTCTATAGTGCGTGCACCCTGTAACCGTGTCATAGGATACCTCGTTGTCCAGGCAGGACTCTTGACGGTTTAGGGTGGTTTGTTGCCTGGGTTTATAGATAAGGGTTGGATTTAGCGTTTTCCGTTGTTGCTTGTTGCCGCATACCTAGTCCAATAGAAAGAGCCCAGTGTTTATATATCCCAGGACGTAACAACCCCTTCTGTACCAGCGACGTCTTTTTAATTATATTCTAGCTATATTTAGACGATTGTGGCAGATTAAGAAGGGTCTGTGGTAGTAACAAGGGTTATGCGAGATAGTTCGAAGCCTGTTAATTGCTGGAAGCCCTTTTTAAACAGAATAAAATCGTCTAATAGTAGCTAGAATAAAGTTAGAAAGACGTCCCCGGTAAAGAGTGGATTAATGGAGTCCTTCATACGATCTGTGGTGGTGTGATATGTATAGTTGTACACGTGAATGTCCTCGCTGTTTATTATTATATGAATGCAAGTAACATGTGTATGATTGAAATACGAGAATAGATCGTGGGATGCGTAATTTATGTAATTCAGGCTCGGTATGCTAGACTAGGGACACTACACCATCATCATACTCATGGTAGTCAATAATCCTTATTATAATTTTCGTAATTAACCCTTTCTGTACCGGCGACGTCTTTTAAAATTTATTCTGGCTACTGTAAGACGATTTTATTCAGTTTTAAAACGGCCTCCAGCATTCAGCAGGCTTCGAACTATCTAACTTTTACTACCACAGAGCCTTCTTAAACTGCTCAAAATCGTCTAAATATAGCTATAATAACATTAAAGAGACGTCGCCGGTACTTGAGGTGAGACTCGTGTGAGGGTTATGATAATGGACAGAACTAGGGTGTACATAATAAGCTCCCTTACCCCGGTAATGGTAGTACTTAACTGTTATGTAGTACAGTACTTCCTGAGTGACGGGTAATATATGTACTACAGCCTAAGTGGTTGGTCAGTGGAGGGGAGGGTTAGTTGTTACTGGGGAAATGTGTGTGTGTGTGTGTGTGTGTGTGTGTGTGTGGGAGGAGTTTGTCTGCTGGTAGTTTTTACACCTCTAGCTTTATTTTTAGTCCCCTTGTTGCGTTGTATACAATTATATTTATTATACACTGTTCACATTAACTTGGCAGCACACTACCTCATCGTATGTATGATTATGAAGGAATATGATTGGTTGGCAATGGTGTGTAGAATGAAGCTTGAGGCTTATAAATAATGAAATATCTAGAATTATGCACAATTAAAACAAAATACATAATCTAGAGCAACTTAATTATCCAGTTTTTTATATTTTGTAATTTTGTGTGTATAACTATACAGTATGCTTGCATGTGCGCGGGCGCTCATAAGTATATATATATAATTATATGATCGTGAGTTTGTGCGCGTTCATACGATCATATCCATGTGTATGTATTCCTCTGACTCTTCGTCTCTCCCTCTCTCTCTCTTTCTTTGTATATAAATATATGTATTTAGTTATTTATTTATATATCCCTTTGTTCCCGTTGTCAATAGAAACATCTCTTGGTGCCACTATTTTTCTCCTTCTACTCGACTGACTCTTTTGGTACTGGAGGACAACCAGAAGATAACAATGAGTAAGAGGAGGTGGAGGTGGTGGTGGTGGTGGTGGGAGATGATGAGAAGAAAGAAGAGGAGGTGGAGGTGGAAGATGATGAGAAGAAAGAAGAGGAGGTGGAGGTGGAAGATGATGAGAAGAAAGAAGAGGAAAAGGAGGTGGAAGATGATGAGAAGAAAGAAGAGGAGGTGGAGGTGGAAGATGATGAGAAGAAAGAAGAGGAGAAGGAGGTGGAAGATGATGAGAAGAAAGAGGAGGAGATAGAGATGGAACAACATGATAAATAAGAGGAGGAGGAGGTGGAAGATGAAGAGCAAAAAGAGGATGAAGTGGAGATTCAAAGTGCAGAAGGAAGGAGGTGAGTGAGGAGAACCAGTCATCAGGGAGAGTGTAGGGACCAGGGGGAGAGAAAGGGCCACACGTCACACTACAGTATCTTCAGTAATCATGGTGGGCTGAACGTACCCCTGGATTGCCAAATACCTCAGCCTGCCTTATCGAAGCAGGGAGTAGCACATACCATCTATAGTAGGCCTATTTGTATAATTTTTATCTATAAAGCTATATGGTTTGATTGTCTTCTTGTGACTGCTACGCCCTATAATCTTTTGGACTTTGGAGATGAGACTTGACATGAAACTTGTATTATCCCCATAGAGTATATTTTCATGGATTCTCTCTCTCTCTCTCTCGCTCTCTCTCTCTCGCTCTCGCTCTCTCTCTCTCTCTCTCTCTCTCTCTCTCTCTCTCTCTCTCTCTCTCTCTCTCAGACAAGGGGTGCACCTGGGCCACACAAGCTTCCCAGACCAAGGGTAGTCACACAGTTCTCCTTTACAAGGTTGAACACACACAATCGGAGAACCATAAACAGCCCGGGACACAAACATCAACCTTCTCCTACAATCTATCTTCCATCTATATGCTCCGGCCCAATCCCCACTTTTCCTGTGTTTTATTTGTATTTTCGATTTAATTATATTTTATTATTTTTTGTCTTGGGGGTGGCCGCCTCAAGACAGAGCAAGAATAGGGAAAACACAAAACACAACATAAAACTACGAACAAACACAGACAAAACACACATTCACACTCATCTCCTACAATACATTAATTAATACATATAGACACATTTACATATACAGATATACATATAAACACTAATTTATTAATTACTAATATATATATATGCACACTTAGATATATATACACATGCAGTGCAGTACATATATCATACACATTAATATACAGACATAAACACCAACACATTAACATATACTTGCATTAAATAACACACATCATTTCATTAAGGGAGCCCACCTCGTTTTTTTTTATCTTTCCCTCCCTCTCTATTTGACTTGTATCCAACAATCGGCCCCATTCAGCCTACTGTTTTAAGATGTTTATCCCCATCCAGGTATGGATATTCGTGGTTAACCCTTAATTAGCGGCGAGCAACATAAGTCGAGTTAAAAAAAGCTGGACTATGTGGCGGCGCTCGACATAGGTCGAGTGGCAATTTCAGCACGTAATGTGGCTGAGAGAGAGAGACAAGTGGTGGCAGGAGACTAGCGAGCGTATGACTGCTCCAGACCACCGCGGCGAACCTACTGACACAAATCTCAGCTCCCTCCTCCCTCTCTCACTCGCTACATACTCAATTATGTACCGAAAGTACCGAATTACCTGCTTTTTGCACTCGCGTTGCACGGTTATTGCAAGAAAACTATCCATCATACAAGGATCGTTATGGTGTCATTCGAAAGCTCTGTTTATGCCCTTTCAGGGATAGGTACTTGTTTTAAGTTCTGGGTCTTATTTAGGCATGAAAATGATCACGTAAACAGCCCTATTTTGGCTAAAAACACCCCGCTGTGCGGTACATATAAATAAACCGCATAGGCCGCTCGTAAGGTGTTAAGATGATTTAGTGGACTGTATCTGAATACCATACAATAAATTATATCACCTGAATACTGGTGCTAGTGCTGCAGGACCTAGTTGCCTTGTTGAGCCATGGCGATGTTAAAGGAGGTGTGTGGGACACGGGAGTGTTAGTTATTAGGACAGAGTTAATGCACAAAGAAGGGGGCCACTATATTGGATGATTGATGGGAATGATGATTAATGACCTATGGATTAGTATGGATAATGGAGAATTGATGAGCAAAGTACTATCACTAATGGGGCGAAAGGTGAGGTGAAACACGAGAGTGTAGGCAGTCGGTCTGGTTGATGTGGTGGCTAGGTAGAGAGTACGGGGCCCTCACCATATTCGCGGGAGGTACGCCGATATCACGCGTGCGCGAATAGGTAGGTATATATTTTCCCTCCCAATTATAATCCCCTAAGTTCATAGGAATGATAGATTACCCAATATCCAATGCAGAACATAATTATTAACCTTTAATTACTCTATATAATTATTGATCCCACAAACCTAATACTAAAGACTTAAAGTAAGACTGTCCATATCAGAGTTTGGACATATTCCCACCGCCAGGTTTATACAATACAGTATCTACAAAAGCCTGGAGGCTATTTTATCCCGCCATGATTGGGAGGATGCTTGAGCCGCCTGTCGACTAGGATGTCCACTGGGTACATTCGACCGGTTGATCGGTCGAAGTAGCCACTGTGGGAATGTCTCCAGGCATTTCCGAGGAGTCTTCTTTGCACTCAATGTCCCCCTCAAGAGGGTACAGACGGACAGTCGGCCGCGTATATGCTCCCGTCTTCGTCCGGACTCCAGCCACTCGGACTTCTCCGTCTCGACCGGGTAATAACTCGACAATACGGCCCAACTTCCAGAAAGCACGTGGACCCTCGTCTTGGATGATGACGACATCACCGATATCTGGCCACCGACCATTTATTGGTCTCAGCTTACACTTATGCGCCTCTCTGAGGGTCACCAGATACTCGTTAGACCAGCGTCGCCAGATATCTTTCGACAGTTTGCGAATATATTGATATCTGGCTGAAATGACATCTTTATTTATGTAGTCTGGATCTTCCAACCCATCCTCCACTTCATTATCATCAGGAAGATCCCGCAACCGATGACCCTGCACCAACACAGAGGGTGTTATCGGGGTAAGATCCCCTAGGTCGCCGGAAGCATAATACAAGGGACAATCATTGATAGTGGCCTCAATTTCCAACAGTAGAGTAGTCAATTCCTCCAAGGAAATTAAGGCACGTCCCAACACCTTCTTGAACCCCGCCTTGACAATGCCGATGACCCTTTCCCATATAGCGCTGAACCACGGCGCCCTAGCCGGGATAAACCGCCACTCACATTGAACACTGCCAAGGTGGAACTGAACTTTAGGGTGATTACAAATGTCTGACAAGTACCTAGAGGCCCCAACAAAAGTGCTGGCATTGTCACTTAAAATGATCCGGGGAAATACCTGTCGACTACAGAACCTCCTGAATGCGTGGAGGAAACTGTCACAAGTGAGGTTGATGACTACTTCGATGTGAATCGCTCTGGTGACCACGCAAGTAAATAAAAGCATGTAAGCCTTTATGTTCGGCGAGTCCTTGATCGGGATTGCTCCGCTATAGTCCACCCCAGTGACCTTATACGGGTCTCCAGGGGTGGTTCGCAGGGCTGGTAAAGGTGGCAGTCCTGCATAGTCGTAGGGCTTACGTTTTACCCGACGACATTTCAGACATTTACCCAGTACACCTTTCACCACCTGCCTGAGTTTAGGCACCCACCATTTTTGACGAACATAGGTAACCACGTGACCGACCTCGTAATGGCAACAGAGCCGATGGCACCGATCAGTTATCAGGTGGGTCAAGGGATGTTTGGAGGGCAGAAGTTTAGGATACTTGCATGATTCTGAGATAGCCGCTAACCTCAATCTGCCTCCACAATGAATTATACCTCCCTTCAGCTGTAGTCCTAACTGGTTGATTAAGTTATTTCTGGACTGTTTACCCTTCACCATTATTTCATGTTCCTGCGAATAGGTCTCCTTTTGGCATAATATGAGTAAAACATTATCTGCACCTCTAATTTCTTGTATGTTGAGATGAGCACTACCTGTGGGGGGCAGGCTATTTCTTTTTGCCTTCAAATTATTTACGAAACGTATCACCCATGCTGTGACACACTGCAATCTTTCATAGCTGCTATATTTGTGCCAGTCCCATAACTGCGTGTCATCTTGGGGCACCGTGCCTACAATTTGGGTCACAATACCAGCGGGCTGCTGTTGGAGATCTATATTCTCTGGCCATCCATCGGGTTTCGGGAGCCATGTAGGCCCATTCCACCACAACACAGAAAAACTCAAACATCTAGCAGACACGCCTCGAGATACCATAATATCACTTGGGTTCTCTTTAGTCGACACATAACGGAAATAAGCAGTCGGGACTAGGGCATGTATCTCGTCGATGCGGTTAGTGACATACACTGGCAGTTTCTTTTGACTGTGAATCCAGTGTAGCGTAATTTGACTGTCACTCCACACATAGGTTTCAGAGATATGAAGTTTATCTTTATAGGCATTCTCAACGAAGTTAATCATTCTGGCGGCTAGCAGAACTGCAGTCAATTCCAATTTAGGGATGGAAAGGGACTTGATGGGGGCCACCTTAGCCTTTGCCATGACCAAGTGGCTACCCTCTGGCCTGACTAGCTATATAGCAGTCCCGTAAGTGACACTGCTTGCGTCAGCAAATGCATGCAGGGACACAATCTTTCTGAAACAGATCCTCCTAGAGAACTCAATACAACTACAGAGAACCATGTCATCCACTATCCCCCGCCATTCCGCTTGCAGGTCCACAGAGAGATCATCGTCCCAACCCAATTTCAGTCTCCACAATTGTTGGAGAAAGATTCGAGACCTTATTGATACTGGCAACACAACACCCAAAGGATCAAAGAGTTTGGCAGCAAACCTTAAACACTCACTCTGTGTAACCTGTTCAAAAGGAGCATACTGAACTCCAAAGGAAAGAGAATCAAAGTCAGTTTTCCACACCAGGCCAAGTACTCTCACCAAATCCTGTTTTTCTGCAGCAACACCATTCCTCTGCAACACCCTTCTCAAGACGAGACTATTTATGGCCCATTGGCGCAGGAAAAATGGGCATTATCCATTACTTCACGAGCCATATCGTAAGCATGGACGAGGGAACTTTCATTATCCCCCGTACCTTGGAGGTTATCGATATATAGCCCGGCCCTAATTTCCTGCACCAACTCCGGGTCTGCATCAACAAGAGAAAGATGCTTAAGGATGGTCGCGTTAAGGAGAAATTGAGAACAGGTGGTAGCACCGAAAAGGACAACCTTGAACCGATAACAGATTATTATCAACTCTCAACTCTGCGAAGCAGAGTGGTATCGCGCAAACAGATCCCGCCCGTACCACTAGCCAGCCTGTCTGTCGTCGTCGTTCGTCGTCGTCCGTCGTCATCGTCGTCGTCCGTCTGTCTGTCCGGAAACTCCTAGACCGTTCGATGGATTTTCACCAAATTTCACAGGTGTATCCACTTGGTCAATGCGATGGTCAGTCAAAAAAAAATCCGTTTAACTTAAAGGCTAAGGTCAAAGGTCAAGGTTAAAAATAAGATCAATATTTCATTGTTTTTAGTTTTTACTCTAATGCCTTCATTTTCACTATACAATTTACTGATAACATTAATATTGTATTGACAAAATTTTAGGTAAATATTCTAAAGGGTAAGGTCAAAGGTCAAGGTCAAAGGTCAAAATATTTGTTTTCACTAGTATTTCTAATACTAACTGTTAGATTCACACTAGGCTTACCATGTATATTTGAAATACCTAGGCCAAGGTCATACAAGAAACTATACAATTCCATATGAAAGGTCAAGGTCACAGGTCAAGGTCAAATAAAAGGTCAATATGCTATTGTCTTTACTTTTCATGCAAACTTCACAAAATTTGGTGAGATAGTTGCTCTTTAACCCTTGTCTAGCGGGGGGTTTTGGGCTTATTTGGGCATATTCAGGCCCTCCTGCATGATAAATCAAGTATCTGCATGAAAAAAATATATATATTTAGCAAAAAACTAGGCGCTAAAAGCTTCAAAATGAGACCAGAACGAGCTACGTAGCACTCGTGGTTCTCATACAGAGATACCAGTAACATGGGAGTTTAGCATATAGCGGCATATTTTTCCCAGCTATGCTCACTACTGGCTACACTGCCGGCCTCTCGAGAACACAGGGAAGATGAGTTAATGGGCGGCGGAAAGCCCTGGGAGTAGGCTGTCTGGCCCGCTGCGCTCCCGGCCATTTGCATTTGATTTTAACCCTTTAAAAGCCTTAATAATGCTCCTAACTTGCTGCAAATTGGAACCGAACTTAAGTCCGACCCCGATCTTTAAGGGTTAAATGAAAAGGAAAATAATATATTTGGACACACATATGAAGGTCAAGATAAAGGTCAAAGGTCAAGGTAAATTATTCTATTAATATATATGAAACTAACTGACGTTTTTTAATGAAATTAGGCATGCTTATTTGATTTTCCAGGGCAATGTCAATAAAAAATAAAACATAAATACTCTTACATAAAGGTCCAGGTCACAGGTCAAGGTTAAAGGTCAACTTTTACTATTTATTTTACTTTTTACTCAAATGTCTTAATTTTCACAATACAAGTTACTGGTAACCTTGATATCGTATTGCCCACATCTTAGATACATATTTTAGAGGGTAAGGTCAAAGTTCAAGGTCAAAAGTCAAAATAGGTTTTTACTAGTATTTCATATACTAACTGTTAGATTCTCACTAGGCTTACCATGTATATTCGGAATACCTAGGCCAAGGTCATACAAGAAACTATTTAATTCCATATGTATGGTCAAGGTTACAGGTCAAGGTCAAATAAAAGGTCAATATGCTATTTTCTTTATTTTTCATGCAAACTTCACACAATTTGGTGAGATAGTTGCACTTTAAGTGAATAGGAAAATAATAAATGTTGAGACATATAAAGGTCAAGATAAAGTTCAAAGGTCAAGGTCAACTATTCTATTGATATATATGAAACTAACTGATGGGTTTAAATGAAATTAGGCATGCTTATTTGATTTTCCAGGACAATGTCAATACAAAAAAAATACTCTTACATAAAGGTCCAGGTCACAGGTCAAGGTCAAAGGTAAACTTTTACTATTTATTTTACTTTTTACTCAAATGTCTTCATTTTCACAATACAAGTTACTGGTAACAATGATATCGTATTGCCAAAATCTTAGATAAATATTTTAAATGGTAAGGCCAAAGTTCAATGTCAAAGGTCAAAATAGGTTGTGTACTAGTATTTCTTATACTAACTGTTAGATTCTCACTAGGCTTGCCATGTATATTCGGAATACCTATGCCAAGGTCATACAAGAACCTATTCAATTCCATATGAAAGGTCAAGGTCACAGGTCAAGGTCAAATAATAGGTCAATATGTAATTTTCTTTACTTTTCATGCAAACTTCACAAAATTTGGTGAGATAGTTGCACTTTAAGTGAAAGCAAAATAATGAATGTTGGGACATAATTATGAAGGTCAAGATAAATGTCAAAAGTCAATGTCAACTATTATATTAATATATGTGAAACTAACTGATGGGTTTTAATGAAATTAGGCATGCTTATTTGATTTACATGTACTCTTACATAAAGGTCAAGGTCAAAGGTAAAATTTTATTATTTATCAAAAAAGATTACTCAAATTTTGGAAAACTGGCTGTGTTATGGCTTATTACTTATATATCATATATATCAAACTTCACATAAATATTGTAATAGTTGAGGTCAGAGGTCAGGGTCAAAACAAAAGTATTTGTCATTTACCATAAACTCCTCCTAGACAACTGTTTAATGTATTGTCACCAAATTATATAGGCAAATTCAGTTGGTCAATGTGACGACCATCCAAATATATGTATTTTATTTTAAGTCAAAGGTCAAAGGTCAAGGTCACAATATATGATCCCTATTTGTAATCAATAAGTTTTTATACGAATTACACCATATTCATAATGCTAGTTCATATGAACATTGCTGTTAAGCTAACTAAATCCTGGATAAGAAATTCTAAGGTCAAAGGTCAAAGGTCAAGGTTAAATTTCGAAATAGGATTTTTACTAGTATTTCCTATTTAATGTAAGATTCTCATTAGGCATATCATGCATATTCGGAATGCCTAGACCAAGGTCATACAAGTATAAACATAATTCCATTTGATAGGTCAAGGTCAACATCAAATATAAGGTCAATATGCTAATTTATTTACTATTCATGTAAACTTCACAATATTCGTTGAGACAGTTGTGCTGTCTATAGCACTCTATAGCGATATAGAGTGCCTCCAAAGGGATCTAGATACCTTACACGAATGGTCAGTAAATTGGCAGATAAAGTTTAACATTGACAAATGCAAGGTATTAAAGATAGGGAAGATGCAAACAAATGTTAAATATAAACTAGCTAATTTAGAATTAGAAAATTCAGACTGCGAGAAAGATCTAGGTGTGTTTGTTAGCAATGATTTGAAGCCTAGAAAACAGTGTATAGGCGTTCGTAATAAGGCAAACAGGATTCTCGGGTTCATCTCTAGGAGTGTGAGTAACAGAACTGCTGATGTTATCTTAAAACTTGACTTGTCATTAGTGAGACCCCATATGGATTATGCTGTCCAATTTTGGTGTCCTTATTACAGAATGGACATAGATTCATTGGAGAGAGTACAGCGTAGAATGACAAAAATGATCCATAATATTAGAAATCTTCCGTATGAAGAAAGGTTGAAGAAATTAGGTTTACATTCGTTAGAGAGATGCAGAGTTAGAGGGGATATGATAGAGGTGTTCAAGTGGGTTAGTGGGATTAACAAAAGGGACATGACAAAGGTACTAAAGCTCAGTGATAGCGAAAGAACTCGTACCAATGGTTTCAAATTAGATAAATTTCGTTTCAGAAAAGATATAGGCAAATATTGGTTTGGTAACAGAGTTGTAGATGGGTGGAATGGACTACCAAGTGCTATAGTGGGATCTAAAACTGTAGGGAGCTTTAAGATAAAATTGGATAAGCATATGGACGAGAAGGGTTGGGTGTGAAGGGGGATCAGCCGGGTTGCGCCAATCAGCGCTCTGCAGACCCCCATAATCCTGCGTTAATCTCTAACCGTTTTGGTAAGATGATCCTCAGGGAATTAGAGTGTTGAGCCTATAATTGGGCTTTGTAATTGATTTGGGGTTGTGTGGGACAGGGATCTGCCTTGTTTAGGCCAATCGGCTTTCTGCAGGCTCCCATTTTCTTATGTTCTTATGTTCTTATGAAAAACATTAAATGTTAATTTTCAGATGTCATGAAGGTCAAGATGAAGGTCAAAGGTCAAGGTCAACTATTCCTTTAATACCTCTGAAACTAACTGATGATTTTTAATGAAATTTGACACACTTATTTGATTTTCTAGGGTTACATCAAAGCAAACAAAAATATAATCCTACATAAAGGTCAAGGTCACAGGCCAAGGTCATAAGTCATAAGTTAACCTTCATCATATTCAATTTTCGATAGACTGACGACTGTTAGTTGCATTTTACTTAAATATCATATATTTCAATCATATACTATACTGTATATACAGTATATATATATATATATATATATATATATATATATATATATATATATATATATATACATATATATTGTATATGTATATATAGTATATAATTATATATATATATATATATATATATATATATATATATATATATATATATATATATATATATATATATATATATATATATATATATATATTGTTACGTATCTTGATCAAGTGGTTAACTTGATGAATCTAGATAGCACAGAGATATATATTAAGGTATCAGTCAGCTGAAGGCAAAACAAAAGTAAAATCTAATAAAATTATTTCCTGTTGTTGCTTCCTTTCCTTTTGGATCTTAGGACTTGGTAATACTTGACAATACTCCTCCTTTGAGGTAGAAACATTCACCACCCTCCTTCTCACATTCCTCTTCACTCATGGACCTGGCAGCTAACTCCTTGCATTCACTATCATCTCTCTGTAGCTCTACCAGGCCACTAGGACAATTTGGAGGAGTTTCATGGTCATCGTTAAGGTCAAGATGAGCCATAAAGGTGTCGGATAAATCCACCTCAGTCACATCATCAGGCACAGTTGGAGCGTCATTCACACTCTCATCATCCCTTTCATCAACTCTTACATTCGGTACATTTCTGTCTGAGGGAACTGCTACTTGAGACATTGAACGTGTGACAGCACACACAGGGAAAACTGTTGGCATCTCCTGGTCAAGCTCACCGGTTAGTGGCTCGTTAACAGGGGAAAGTGACAAAATGGGGTCTGGTCGGACCTTCTCACCTGCTACATCATTCCCCAAAAGGAGTGTTACCCCAGGCACAGGGATATCTTGGGACCTACACAAAGCTATGGTGGCCTCACCCTATAGTAACTCGCATTCAATTTCGCCTTTTACCAAGTGTGCATAAAATTGGCCTCCAGCACCTCTCATTACAACTGGTTCGCCAGGTGGGCACTCAGTGTAAGGATTCACCATGAGGGTGCTAGTAGAACCTGTGTCTCTCAGAATTTTTACCTCATGCATGCAACCATTTAATCTCACGTTGCCAGATGAAATAAAGGGACGGTAACTGTCCTGCACTGATGGTGAAATTATTATTGGCTTAACCCTAGTGGGTTGCACCACACATGCTACTACACCCCTGTCTAGATGGTTTACGTTAGCTGCTAGGTACTCCTTCTGTCGGGAGTCCTGCATTAAAGGAACTTTTGGTGCTAGGTACTCCTTCTGTCGGGAGTCCTGCATTACAGGCACATATGGAGTTTGAGATACGGCGGCAACTGTCTGCCCCGATCTCTCGGTTCTCTCCTTGGCCCAGCACTGATAAGCTAGGTGGCCTCTCTTGCCACAAAAAGTACATACTTTAGGGGATACGGGAACGTTCCCTCTTTGAGCATTACTATTAGTTTGGGGCCCACCTCTGTTACCATTGCCCTGAGTCGCATTTTTAGTTGGGGGAACAATTCTATTTTGGCTAGCTGGGGAAGACGTTATAGGCTTGTGACTGGGTCTGTCAGATTTGTGATTGGGATACTTAAAATTAGAACTAGAATTATCGTAGGGCTTCTTTCCACGAAATTTGTTGTTGAGCACGTATGTGTCAGCCATGTCAACAGCGTCGGCAAGACAATCTACCTTTTTCCCCTTTAATTGATAGGATACAGAAGAATCAATTTTCCATAGGAAATTTTCTAACAGGACCAACTCCTTCAGATCGTTGTAGCTTGTGACTTTCTTACTCTTGACCCAATGATTGAAAGTTTTAGTCATGGTCCTGGCAAATACCTTATGGGTTTCTTCTACTTTCTTCTGGTTTTTACGGAAAGATTGCCTGTAAGCCTCAGGCTGCAATTGATAGGTTTTTAGGATAGCTTCTTTGAGATTGTCATAATCCTGCCTAACTTCTGCTACTTCTGACAAATACGTGGCTCGAGCCTGCCCTGTCAAAACAGTTTGTAACATAAACGGCCATTGATCTCTTGTCCACTTCATACCTCCAGCAACTTCTTCAAACAAAACAAAGAAATCCTGCACATTATCCTCAGTGAAAGGTGGAATGACACTGGTCATAGTTAATCCCAGAGGGGGAGCAATTTCGGGAGCATTTGTATTGACATTTAGTTGAGCCGTACGATATTGATATTCATATTGTTCGGTCGTTGCTCTGGCTTGTTCGGCATTTAGTCTGGCTTGTTCGGTCTTTGCTTCGGCATTTATTCTGGCTTTTATGCTGGCTTCTTCGATATTTATTCTGGCTAGTTCTATTTTTAGTCTGGCTAGTTCCAGTACTTGATCACCGGTCAAACCAGGTGGCAATTGTTCATCAAGTTGGCTAGGTTTACTCGGGATCCCACCAACTGCTCCGTCACCCTCCCCGCCTTCAGGTGGGTTTTTATGGTCTGAGCCACCTCTACTTTAGACATGTTTGAGACAGTTAACTGGAGATGTGAGGCAAGCACTTTCAGTTCGAATTTTGACAGACAGTCAATATCAGGGGCTGTGGGTTCTGATTCTATGAAAACACGAGCATCTTAGTCATTAATTAGTTGAGGCATGAATAATATTTGATTTTTAAGTAGTGAAACGGTAATGAAACTGAGTGAAACTGTATGAAACTAATCCTAGCAAGGTCGCCACTCTTCTGTTACGTATCTTGATCCTCAAGTGGTTAACTTGATGAATCTAGATAGCACAGATATATATATTAAGGTATCAGTCAGCTGAAGGCAAAACAAAAGTAAAATCTAATACAATTATTTCCTGTTGTTGCTTCCTTTCATTTTGGATCTTAGGACTTGGTATCCTTTATTGACTGATACTCTTTAATTATGGAAAATACTGAAACTAATTAAAGTCATGTAGTATTTATAAAGAATTATTATTTAACCGAAGCTTAGTAGGCTATGGTTATAAACCGAAGAAGTTATATCTAAAGAAGGACTATTAATTCTATAAAAAGTCTTGAAAGATAAATATTAAAGTAAGAATATTTCTGTCTCTTACCCTTTTTGAAATGAATAGATAGTTTTCTTATATGTCCTATTATTTATATTTAATGTAATTATTCTTGGTTCTTGCCTTACGTTAACAGTATTATATTATTATTATCATCAGGATTAATATCAAAGTCACATAAAAAGTTAGATATATATTTAATAATTAGTTAAAATGTATTTCTTAACCACGTAACATTGAGGTTTGATTATGAGTAAATTAAGTTACAGGATCGCTTCATAGATTCGATTCAGGTCTCACCCAAATATGAAAAGCAAAAATAATATTTTGAAGCTAAAATAATTTTCTTCAGCTTAGGAAATCACTAGAAGTAATATTAACACAGTCATGTTAGTCTAAGGCGATATTACTAATATGAGACAATAGCATCACCGTACTAAGCACCGTTAAGCAATGTAAGCTTAATTAAAAGAAAATGAAAGAACTTGTAAGTATTAATCTAAAACAATAGTATTACTTTCATCATAACCCAATTACATAAAGAGTTGCTTTAGTCCACAAGTTAGTCAACTAAAATAGTTAAGTACATAAATAGTAGCGTTAACGTTAATTCGCAATCAAATAGTTAAGTACATAAATAGTAGCGTTAACGTTAATTCGCAATCAAATAGTTAAGCACATAATAATAGCGTTAACGTTAATTCCCAATCAAATAGTTAAGTGCATAAATAGTAGCATTAACATTAATTTGCAATCAAATAGTTAAGCACATAATAGTAGCGTTAACGTTAATTCCCAATCACATATCTCACTAACCAACATAACGTAAGTGTTTACACGGAACACACTTAACACACACATATATAATCTGACTGACAGTCACAATTAGATTAATCAATAACCCTGCAATCACACAGGACCTTCCTACATTATCCATACAAAGAAACGTTGCATCCCTTGCATTATTCTACAGATATTTTCACAGCAATTGTTCCGAGGAACTTGCTTCAATTGTGCCGCCTCTCTACATCTTTCCCCGTAGAACTAGGGCAGCTGAGAGCGCCCATGAATTTACACTTTCTCCTCCACAATGCAGAACTTCTGCTTATCAGAATTCATTTATCCCCAGAGCTACTACTCTTTGGAATTCACTTCCCTCGAATTGCTTTCCACAAACTTACAATATACAAATGTTTAAATCCAGTTGTTACAAACATTTTATGAATGGAGGATGCCTTTAGGCACATGGACCTTTTTGTTTTATCTGTGTTTTTCCTTCCTCCGTTCATTGTCTCTTTAAAAAAAAAAAAAAAAAAAAAAAAATCCCATTATAATACTTCACCCCGTCTTCCTCCAGCTGCAAGTTCACCTTCCCCAACTCCAAATGAGACTGATTTGAATGCCCACTACTCGGGTCTTATATACTAAACAATGATGGTGTAGGAACGAATCAGGAGGCGGGGGGTGGTGCCCGCTCCAATCACAGCTCCTCGAGTTGCATAGCAGGTGCATGGTCCAATCACAGCTCCTGGCGTCGAACATACGTCATAACGTCGGGAGGTCATCGAAGTAGTTTGCAGGGTCCCCTATGACGCACGCAGGTGTGAAGGCTTGTTTGCTGGTATGCGGACGAGCTGGTTTCCCACTCGCTAGTTTGCTTCGCCGCTTGGGTAGTTTGAAACTCCTTCAACTCTAATTCTAACTCTTAAATTAACATACAGGGCTCCGTATGTCAGAATATATATATATATATATATATATATAGTATATATATACATTATATACATATATATATATATATATATATATATATATATATATATATATATATATTATAATACTTAAGGTTAAAGGTAAAGGTCAAAGAACAAAAGAAGAGTGTTATTAATTTTCTTTAAACTCTTCCTAGACTGTTTAACCCTTTGTTTACCGGTGACGTTTTTTTTTTATTTTTTATTGTAGTCTAGCTATAATTAGACGATTTTGTGGAATGTATGAAAGATCTGTGGTAATATATAGGGTTAATTAAGATAGTTGAATGCCTGCTAATTTTATGAAGGCCCTTCATAAACTAAATAAAATCACCTTGATATCCAGTATGAAATGAAACTAAGAGAACTGTACTGAACGGGTTACATATCGTCAACAAATTTTGCTGCCAAATTCGGTTGGTCAATACAACGATTGTCCAAATTTTGTGTTTTTGTTATTCAAAGGTCAAGGTGAATGGTGAAGGTCACAGATTATGGTCACTATTTCTTTCTTATATATATTCTAAATTTGAATTACACCATATTCAGAATGCTACAAAATAAATGTTACGGTGACCTTATTATAGATAAATATTCCAATGGTTAAGATTCAATGCGATCATAAATGTAATTATATATATATACTTGATCATAAATGTAATTATATATACAGTATATACTCCCACGCGGACATGAACCACCAACAGTCAGGACGAGTGTCTATGCTTTAATCCACTGCACACAGGTATCCTCTATCACGCTGTGGTATAGTGGATTAAAGTATTGGCACTTGTTCTGACTGTTGGTGATTAAGTTCGGATGTGAGTATAAAACATTTATTATATATATATAATATATATATATATATATATTATATATATATATATATATATATATATATATATATATATATATTTATATATATATATATATATATATATATATATATAATATATATACCGATTTTACCTAAGAGATTCAATACTACTTGCCGAATTCTAGGTCGCAGAGTTGCGTAAGAAGTTTTTTTTTTTTTTTTTTTTTTTGGTAATGCGAAAACTGTACACCTACTTTATTATTAGAATCAGCTCTGCGAAGCAGAGTGGTATCGCGCAAACAGATCACACCCGTATACTGTGCACCACCATTCAGCTTGTCTGTCGTCGTCCGTTGTCATCGTCGTCCGTCTGTCTGTCCGGAAACTCTTCCTAGACCGTTCGCTGGAATTTCACTAAATTTCACAGGTATAATCATCTGGTCAATGCGAAGGTCAGTCAAAACAAAATATTGCATTTAACTTAAAGATTAAGGTCAAAGGTCAAGGTTAAAAATAAGGTCAATATTTCATATTTTTTAGTTCTTACTCATATGTCTTCATTTTCACTATACAAGTTACTGGTAACCTTAATATCGTATTGACCAAAATTTGGGTAAACATTCTAAAGGGTAAGGTCAAAGGTCAAGGTAAAAGGTCAAAATAAGTTTTTCACTAGTATTTCTTATACTAACTGTTAGATTCTCACTAGGCTTACCATGTATATTTGGAATACCTAGGCCAAGGTCATACAAGAAACTATACAATTCCATATGAAAGGTCAAGGTCAAGGTCAAATAAAAGGTCAATATGCTATTGTCTTTACTTTTCATGCAAACTTCAAAATGTTGAGAATTGCACTTTAAATGAAAAGGAAAATAATACATTTGGACACACATATCTTAAAGGTTAAGATATAGGTCAAAGGTCAAGGTCAAATATTCTATTAATATATATGAAACTAACTGATGGGTTTTAATGAAATTAGGCTTACTTATTTGATTTTCCAGGACAATGTCAATGACAAAAAAAAAAAACTCTTACATAAAGGTCCAGGTCACAGGTCAAGGTCAAAGGTCAACTTTTACTATTTATTTTACTTTTTACTCAAATTTCTTCATTTTCACAGTTGGCATTAGAAGTGATGGTAGTAATATTTGGATTTATGGTGATAGTAGTGATAATGGTGATTATAGTAGTGGTGATGGTTGTAGTTGTATTGATGATGATGACAGTAGTGATGATGATGACAGTAGTAGTAATGATGGTCATAATAGTAGTGATGATGGTGACAAGTAATGATGATAGTTATAGTGATAATGATGACCGTAGTGATGATGGTAGTGACGATGGTGTGAGTATTAGTGATGATGGTGAGTAGTAGAGAGGATGGTGAAATTTGTAGTGATGATGACGATAGTTGTGGTGATGAAGTTCATAGTAATGGTGATGATGGCAGTAGTAGTGATGATGGTGACAGTAGAATAAATTATGGTAATATTTGTGACAGTAGTAATGATGATGGTTATAGTAGTAGTGATGATGTTAACAGTAGTAATGATGATTGTAAGATGGTGGTGATGATATTAGTAATGATGATGGTTATAGTAGTAGTGATGATGTTAACAGTAGTAATGATGATTGTAAGATGGTGGTGATGATATTAGTAATGATGGTTGATAGTTGTAGTAGTGATGATGATCATAGTAATAGTGATGATGACTACTCGTGATGATTGTGGCAGTTGTAGTGATGATGGCAGTAGTAGTGATAATGTTGATTGTGATTGATGATGGTATTAGTAGTGATGATGGTAACCCATCGCAGAGTTGGGTATGCCGTTTTGATTTTGGGCAAAACGGCACGTCTACTTTATCAACTCTGCGTAAGCAGAGTTTGGTATCGCCCCCCCGTATAGTGGGTACCACACGAAAAAAAAATCTGTCGTTGTCGTCGTCGTCCGTCTGTCTCGGAACTCCTCCTAGACCGTTGGACGGATTTACTCCAAATTTCACACAAACATTTGATGCGTGAATGCGAACGTCAGTCAAAAAAGCAGTTTTGAATTTATGCAACAGTTATGATTTTAGGTCCAAAATATGTTTTTTCCAAGCCCCCTACCCCCTCCCGGAGGCACCCCCCCCCCCCCCCCTCCTGGACCCCCCCCCTCACATACCCCCCCCCCCCCCCCCCCCCCCCCTTCCCCCAGCAATGATGGCGTTCTGGGGGCGAAATCATCTCGCTCCGTATTTGCTAGGTTAAGTTAGTTTAGTTGGCATTAGAAGTGATGGTAGTAATAGTGGGCTTGATGGTGATAGTAGTGATTATGGTGATAATAGTAGTGATGATGGTTGTAGTTGTATTGATGATGATGACAGTAGTGATGATGACGACAGTAGTAGATATGATGGTGACAGTAGTAGATATGATGGTGACAGTAGTAGATATGATGGTGACAGTAGTAGTAGTAGTGATGATGGTCATAATAGTAGTGATGATGGTGACCAGTAATGATGATAGTTGTAGTAATAATAATGACAGTAGTGATGATGGTAGTGATTATGGTGTGAGTATTAGTGATGATGGTGAGTAGTAGTTATGATGGTGAGAGTTGTAGTGATGATGAAGATCATAGTAATGGTGATGATGGCAGTAGTAGTGATGATGGTGACATTAGGATACATGATGGTAATACTTATGACAGTAGTAATGACGATGGTTATAGTAGTAGTGATGATGTTAACAGTAGTAATGATGATTGTAAGATGGTGGTGATTATAGAAGTAATGATGGTTGATAGTTATAGTATCAATGATGATAGTAGTTATTAAGATGGTAGTCACAATAGTTACAGTAGTAGTGATGATGGTGAGAGTAGTAGTGATGATCATAGTAATGGTGATGATGACAGTAGTCGTGATGATTGTGGCAGTTGTAGTGATGATGGCAGTAGTAGTGATGATTGTGATTAATGATGGTATTAGAAGTGATGATGGAAACCCATCGCAGAGTTGGGTATGCCGTTTTGATTTTGGGCAAAACGGCACATCTACTTTATTGGAGGAAATGAACTGTAGAACTGATGAACCACAAATAGTATATTTACCTGGTTGCTGGGACATAGGTGACGGGATAGGGTTAATGTGAGTGGAACTAGGCAACAAGGATGGCGGTAGAGTTGGTGAAAAAGAGTGATGATCAGAGAGGAAATTTGTGGATAGTTTAGGACATAAGGGGGCCTCTATACTTAAATTATTGTTCTCATGTAGAATAAATTATCAACTCTGCGTAAGCAGAGTTTGGTATCGCCCCCCCGTATAGTGGGTACCACACGAAAACAAATTCTGTCGTCGTCGTCGTCCGTCTGTCTCGGAACTCCTCCTAGACCGTTGGACGGATTTTCACCAAATTTCACACGAACATTTGTTGCGTGAATGCAAACGTCAGTCAAAAAAGATTTTTTGAATTTATGCAATAGTTATGATTTTAGGTCCAAAATATGGTTTTGCCCCTCCACCTCCCGGAAACCCCCCCCCCCCCCCCCCCCCCCCCCCCCCCCCCCCCAGCAATGATGGCGTTCTGGGAGCGAAAACATCTTGCTACGCATTTGCTAGGTTAAGTTAGTTTAGTTGGTATTAGAAGTGATGGTAGTAATATTTGGATTTATGGTGATGGTAGTGATAATGGTGATAATTGTAGTGATGATGGTTGTAGTTGTATTGATGATGATGACAGTAGTGATGATGATGACAGTAGTAGATATGATGGTGACAGTAGTAGTAATGATGGTCATAATAGTATTGATGATGGTGACAAGTAATGATGATAGTTGTAGTGATAATAATGACAGTAGTGATGATGGTAGTGACGATAGTGTGATTATTAGTGATGATGGTGAGTAGTAGTGAGGATGGTGAAATTTGTAGTGATGATGACGATAGTTGTGGTGATGAAGTTCATAGTAATGGTGATGATGGCAGTAGTAGATATTATGGTGACAGTAGAATAAATTATGGTAATATTTGTGACAGTAGTAATGATGATGGTTATAGTAGTAGTGATGATGTTAACAGTAGTAATGATGATTGTAAGATGGTGATGATATTAGTAATGATGGTTGATAGTTGTAGTATCAATGATGATAGTAGTGATTAAGATGCTAGTGACAATGGACAGTGATTATGGTGAGAGTAGTAGTGATATTGTAATTGTAGTAGTGATGATGATCATATAGTGATGGTGATGATGACAGTACTCGTGATGATTGTGGCAGTTGTAGTGATGATGGCAGTAGTAGTGATTATGTTGATTGTGATTGATGATGGTATTAGTAGTGATGATGGTAACCCATCGCAGAGTTGGGTATGCCGTTTTGATTTTGGGCAAAACGGCACGTCTACTTTATTGTTGAACCATCATTGTTCATGCTTACAAAGGTCAACATTTAAAATATATTAGCAATTTATCAACTATGCGTAAGCAGAGTTTGATATCCCCCCCCCCCCCCCCAGTATAGTGGATACCACACAAACAAAATGTCTGTCGTCGTCGTCGTCGTTGTTGTCCGTCTGTCTCGGAACTCCTCCTAGACCATTGGACGGATTTTCACCAAATTTCACACGAACATTTGTTGCGTGAATGCGAACGTCAGTCAAAAAAGATTTTTTGAATTTATGCAATAGTTATGATTTTAGGTCCAAAATACGGTTTTACCCCCCCCCCCCCCGGATCCCCCTTCGGAACCCCCCCCCCCAGCAATGAATGCGTTCTTAGTGTGTGAGCCCCAAAGGGGCTCACACACTAAGAACGCATTCGTTCTGGGGGCGAAAACATCTTACTATGCATTTGCTAGGTTAAGTTAGTTCAGTTGGCATTATAAGTGATGGAAGTAATGTGGGATTGATGGTGATAGTAATGATGATGGTGATAATAGTAGTAATGATGGTTGTAGTTGTATTGATGATGATGACAGTAGTGATGATGATGACAGTAGTAGATATGATGGTGACAGTAGTAGATATGATGGTGACAGTACTAGTAGTAGTGATTATGGTCATAATAGTAGTGATGATGGTGACAAGTAATGATAGTTGTAGTGATAATGATGACAGTAGTGATGATGGTAGTGACCATGGTGTGAGTATTAGTGATGATGGTGAGTAGTTGTGAGGATGGTGAAAGTTGTAGTGATGATGACAATAGTTGTGATGATGAAGATCATAGTAATTGTGATGATGGCTGTAGTAGTGATGATGGTGATAGTAGGATCCATGATCGTAATACTTGTGACAGTAGTAATGATGATGGTTATAGTAATAGTGATGATGTAAACAGTAGTAATGACAATTGTAAGATGGTGGTGATGATAGTAGTAATGATGGTTGATAGTTGTAGTATCAATGATTATAGTAGTGGTTAAGATGGTAGTGACAATGGTGACAGTAGTAGTGATGATGGTGAGAGTAGTAGTGATGATTGTAATTGTAGTAGTGATAATCATAGTAATGGTGATGATGACAGTAGTCGTGATGATTGTGGCAGTTGTAGTGATGATGGCAGTAGCAGTGATGATGGTGATTTTGATTGATGATGGTATTCGTAGTGATGATGGTAACGCATCGCATGCCGTTTTGATTTTGGGCAAAACGGCACGTCTACTTTATAATTATCAACTCTGCGTAAGCAGAGATTGGTATGACCCATAAATTTACGATGACACTAAAGCATCCTTTTGTGCTTTCATTCTCAATATTCCGTCTTTGATCAAAGGTTTCATGGCAGCATATATATAGAATTTTGTTAATCATATTATTGTCAACTCCACTTCGTTTCAGTCACACCATGTTTCTCTCTGTATGTTGTTAGCACTCCACTATTATTCATTTCACTCTTATAAAGCGATGTCTCAAAGACATTAATATGATAATGTATACTAGCCCCTTCAGACTCATATGACGCAGAGGTTGCCAGATTAGCAATAAGAAATAGAGTTCTCTCACTCTTATAATTACCTCTCCAAAATTAGTTTTCTGCCCACAGTTAACTCAAAGACAACTGCAGAGGTTGAAGTAAGTAAACTAACGGTTTCTAAATACCCCTGATGGTAACAAAGGTTTTAACACCTTACGAGCGGCCTATGCGGTTTATTTATGTGTACCGCACAGCGGGGTGTTTTTAGCCAAAATAGGGCTGTTTACGTGATCATTTTCATGCCTAAATAAGACCCAGAACGTAAAACAAGTACCTATCCCTGAAAGGGCATAAACAGAGCTTTCGAATGACACCATAACGATCCTTGTATGATGGATAGTTTTCTTGCAATAACCGTGCAACGCGAGTGCAAAAAGCAGGTAATTCGGTACTTTCAGTACATAATTGAGTATGTAGCGAGTGAGAGAGGGAGGAGGGAGCTGAGATTTGTGTCAGAAGGTTCGCCGCGGTGGTCTGGAGCAGTCATACGCTCGCTAGTCTCCTGCCACCACTTGTCTCTCTCTCTCAGCCACATTACGTGCTGAAATTGCCACTCGAGTTATGTCGAGCGCCGCCACATAGTCCAGCTTTATTTAACTCGACTTATGTTGCTCGCCGCTAAATAAGGGTTAAAGTATCCCTAATAGGCTCAAACTCGCATCATATGTCGAAGAGGGCTAGTAAATCAGTCCCTCGATTGCAGACAGATATTAATTCATGTTTTTTTCCTCAGTTGTGTATGTTGAGCTGTGACAACATGGACGAGGAAGGCTACCCACTCCTCCAGGAAGATGCCAGATTCATCACAACATAGGAGCCAATGCAGCATTTCAACATTGTCAATAACAATTGCAATAACAATGAAAATTACCTTTACAAAAGCAAAAGTAGTAGCTACTCTTCACACCACCAGGAAAAGCCATTTGATGAAGAATCAGGGGAGGAAATTGGAAGAAGAGTTGTTGTTCTCCGGAGCACCCCACGTGAGAATGGTACCATACAGATCCACCCTAAGCCTTCGTTTCCAATGTCGCCAATTGGCTAAAATACAGACTACACACACATCCACAGCCATTCCAACAGTACATAAAACACTTAACATGCATTTCACGCAATACATTCCCAGTTAAGGAGGCGCGATAATAATGAGCTTAGCTCGCATTGCGTGGATTCCCCTTGACGAACAAGTAACTGAGTAACACACACTAAATCACACACACACACACACTCAAATACAATCGCACACACACACACACACACACACTCAATCACACACATACAAACATACACATACACACACACACACACAGACACACACGCGCGCGCGCACACACACACCTAAGTATGTCAATTGCTAATATTCGCGCCTCAATAATCAAATTCCAGTTATCTACAAAGGTGAACTCTCTCTCTCTCTCTATATATATATATATATATATATATATATATATATATATATATATATATATATATATATATGTCTGTCTGTCTGTCTGTCTGTCTGTCTGCCTATCTATGTTCATTCCTCTTCCTTGTACACAATATCTCTCTCTCTCTCTCTCTCTCTCTCTCTCTCTCTCTCTTTCTCTCTCTCTCTCTCAATATATATAAAATAAATATCCAGTCCCCACTCTCTATAATGGTCTGTAATCCAACCCCCTCCATTTATATACTGTGGTAATTCTGATGTTCAGCTTCAGGGAAATATATACAGTGATTAGCATGGGTCAAAGGAGGGATAGCAAATTTATTCCGGCGATTAGAATATGATTGAGCATTTAAACCGGATTAGGAGGTCTCGGTCTCTCTCTCTCTCTCTCTCTCTCTCTCTCTCTCTCTCTCTCTCTCTCTCTCTCTCTCTCTCTCTCTCTCTCTTACACACACACACACACGAATGTGTATTTTCAGCCCCATCCGGCTGCCAATTTCCAATAAACCGTTTATTATAAATATTGTTATTATTTTACACACTCTCTCAGATTTATACATGCAGGCACACACACAGCCACACATACAGACACATAAATACAAACACGCACAAACAGATAATTACACAGACACACACACACACACACATACACACACACACACACAGTCACCCTCAAAATGGCATTAATTCAAAATACAGTACTATCTAACTGCATCTATCCAATTTTGCCTAGGTATCTGCTAAGCCTAATTTCCACTGGCAAGGTAACTACTGACGCTGGCTTGGTAAACGTTCTCAGTACATCGGTCGGTAAAGGTTCTCAGTACACACACACACACACACACACACACACACTTACACTCACACACACACACACACACGCACACACACACAGTACACATACACAAGACTATAGGTTTGATTCCCGAAGAGAAGTAGAGAAAACCTAATATTTAGTAGGGTCCCGTAATCATTGACGACTTCGCCTATTAATAGTAATAGTCTCCATTCAACATTCTGCGCCAGCATTTTGAATAGCCCGCGCGGAAGTATCATGGAGTACTCGTCATAAGTGCACGCTTTATTCCCTTATGGGATCGTCATTTTGATTGGGTACCCTACAGAAAAAAACTGTAAAAAAAGAAAAAAGAAAAAATATCTGTTATCATGTGACTTGCCATATGCGTGGATTTCTCATGTTTCGCTTCCCCGACACCAGGCCCCCTAGCGGCCATCTTCGTCCTTCACTGATATACCAAGAATAAATTATGGAAATCAACGAATGGGAAGTGGGATGGTGGGAGGACCCGAGTCGTCAATGATTACGGGGCCCTACTAAATATTAGGTTTTCTCTACTTCCCTTCGGGAATCAAACCTATAATTTAATAGGGCCCCTTCATCATTGACGACTTCGCCTGAATATCAAGACTGGAGGCGGGACATTCGTAAAATATCCTAACCTTTAGGGAAGAAGAGTCCGGATAACATTTTCTTAAGTTTTATTGTATGCAATACAACATAAAAAAGGTATAAAAGATTTGCAAGCAGTGCGTGGCATTAAGAAACTGCTTGCTCATGGTCAGATCATTGCAATCGATCGTATGCATGAAATACGTGGACACGCTTGTGTCCCCTAGAACTATAACTCTGCAGTAGTTATTCGTTCTCTCCTTAAACTATTTGTACAGTAAATATATTTGTACACTTTGGTAAAAAACATACATAGTTGCAACTATGCGATATATCTTCTTAGAATTAATATAATAAAATTAATACTGGACTGTAGAACCCGTCCTATCACAGCTTGTGATACATCACAATCTCCAAGGGTACAGAGGGGATATGGGCTATTTCACCCCCCCCCCCCTTTTTAAAACAAAACCACTTATAATAGAACATTACCTACTGTACCCGTTGCCGTAAAGCTACACAGGTACGCTTTGGTTTATCTAGAGCAACAGACAGGTAGCGTGTAAGGAAAGTATGATTGGAAGCCCAAAGTTGAGTCTTAGCAATATCATCAATTGAAAAAAATTGCAGAAATCTGAGGGATACTGCCCATTTCCTGATATCGTGAGCCCTGCCTATCACGCTGGTATTGCTTTCCCTGATAACGTCGACAAGCAAGGAAGCTAACTTCCGTTTTGTCACACGCTTACCTGTTCGGTTTACCCATAAAGCACCTGGTTGGTGAGGCTGCGCAGCCCTCATAAACTTTGTGAGTGCTTGCACAGGACATAAAAGGTGATGAGTGAGGCTTCTCTTCAAGGCCGGGACGGAAAATTCAGAAAAAACATCGTCCGAATGTTCGTTCTTAGCAATAAAAGAGAAAGACAGCGCGATTTGAACATGGTCATGCAGTCTCCCAAACCTGAGACAGTTTGGTTCGTTGCTCATCGCCGCCAGCTCAGGCACCCGGTTCCCGGTGGCAAGTGCCATGAGGAAGACAGCCTTTTTCAAAAGTGAGTCAAAATCAGGCGCATTATTATACTTGCACGATTGAAGCAATTCTAAGGCTTTATCAAGTGACTAGGTGGGCATGAGCTGACGGGGAGGTGGACGTAGCTTGAAACATGCCCTCATGAAACCTTTCTCCTCCGCCTGCAGTATGGAAAGGCCAGTGAGATCAAGGAAGGGGGTTCTAATGGCAGACAAATTATGTTTTAATGTTACGACTGAAAAATGTTTCTGCTCGAAAAGGTAGTCTAAGTATTTGAAAATTAATGCTCCCGAGGCAGTTGTTTTCCCTGACTGTTTTCCCAATCCAGGTTGTAAAAGTTTTCCAATGGGATTGGTATTGTCTCCTGGTAGATGGAGTGTACTGGTACAATAACTTCTTAGTGATGCTTGGCCCAAATTGAGTTAACCATTTGGCATTGTAAATATCCATATGGCAAAACTGAGCGAGGTCCGAAGGTTGCCAATCGTTTCCAAGTGGAAAGCGGAGACCGGGAGGGACACCGGGGTCCTGCACCACTGTTGCAATTGGTGGTACCAAACCTGGGCCGGCCAAAGAGGCACGATCAGTGCAACTCGGCCCCAGTAATCCCTCAGCTTGTGAATGACTTTGCACATTAACACAGAGTCTGGTGGAGGAAACAGATAGATTGAGGTCCACCTGTTCCAGTCCACCAGCAATGCATCGGGTCCCCCCGCCGGGGTTACCCCGTGACGTGAGAGAAAGAGTGGGAGTCTGTGGTTCTCTGTGGACGCAAACAAGTCCACTTGTGGACGGGCCGGCGTTGCAATCATCTTGTTGAAGATAGCCTGTTTGATTGTCCATTCTACTAGAGTGCTCCGCCGGCGAGAGAGAGCGTCTGCCCAGACGTTCGCCACGCCAGGGAGGTATGTGGCATGCAGGGAAATTCCTAGTGAGTCTGCTAGGGTAAAAATTTGTTCTGAAACCCTCAGCAACTCTCGTGACCTCACTGAGCCTTGTCTCTGAATAAAAAAAAATGCAGTTTGATTGTCCATTCGGAACGCTATTGATTTGTTTCTCAATGTCATGCCGTGAGTTTGGAGAAAAAAGAGGGGGACTAAAAGCTCTTGCTTGTTGATATGTGATTGGCTGTCTGACAACCAGATGCCCTGACCTTGGTGTCCTAGGCTTGACTGATATCCCCAACCCAGTGTCCCCGAGGCGTCTGTGTCTACCCATACCGTAGGAGGCTGGGGAAACCCATGTCACGACAGAGTAGAGGACTTCGCGCTTGGTCCAGACCGAGAGTAAGTTGTGGATTAACGGAGGAATTGGCCATAATTTCCTCTCCGGCAAGAGAGGGAACACTTTGTTGCCTTCCAGGATTAAACGTTTGGCTTTCAGTCGGCCTAACTTGACAGTTAATTGAACCCAGTTGAGAGAACCGATCAGGGAATCCCACGTTTTCCTGGTCGTATCCAGACTGTGGAGAAACCGGAACAGTTTCCTGCGAAATCTGCTGCGGTTGTCCACACTCTGAGTAAGAATCAGAGCGGAGGTGTCCCAGACCAGCCTTATCCACTGAATCGTCCTTGTGGGGACAAGGTGAGACTTTGCCAAGTTCACTTTGAACCCTAGGTTTTGTACATGAGTTAACACTTGGTTTACATGATCTTGACATAGTTCCAAAGAGTTTGCCACTACTAGCCAATCGTCCAGACACCAAAACACCTGGAAGCCTCGAACTAACAGGGGTAAAAGAGCTTGCCTGACGAGTTTGGTAAATACTCTCGGTGCTAGGTTCAATCCGAACAGCATCCTTTGAAAGACATAAGTCTCGTGCCGGACCCTCAGAGCGAGGAATTTTTGGAACCGCTTGTTTACAGGGACATGCCAATAGGGATCTTTGAGATCGATCGAGCACATCCATCCTTGCGGCGGAAGTGCGAGCCTGAGTTGCTGAACAGTCAACATCCTGAAGGGTAAATTCTCTATAAAGGTGTTCAGTTGCGAGAGGTCTAGAACTGGTCGCATCTCCACACTGTCCCTTTTTGGCAATAAGAAGAGTCTTGAAGTGAACACTGCCTGACTGGCATTGACTGGAATAAGAACCTGTTTGGCAATCATTTCCTGCAGTAGGGCCTCCTCCTCCTGAGACACTTTGTCGGGATGAACGGAACGAACCCAGGTGGAACCGGGGTTTGTCCTTCAAAGCAACTCCCAAATCCTGTGTCTTTGAGCTCGGCACTGGGATATGGGGAATAAGAGTGGCTAGTTTTTTGGAGGGGGAGGTGGGTTGGCATCGGACACTTGACTAGTTTTGGCTGATGCAGGGCCCTGAGTACCTTTGTAGGGGGCCTTACCTTTATACACAGACTGTTTTCCTTGTTTGGGTTTATGCGGATTACCTCCCTGCTGAGGAGGTGGTCTGGGGTCTCTTGGTGATTGCTTAGCTTGGGGCTGGTAAGTTTTGTTAACGCCCTTTGACTAATGAAAAGGCTTCTTAGCCGGGTCCTTCCTAGCTTGGGAGGTAACTTGATTCCACCCACTCACCATATTAAAAACCAGACTCCAAGTATCAGAGTTAAGGAGGGTGGCAGTAAGTACCGGGGAGAGAATTACCCGGCGACCTATGTCCGCCAGCAACTTTCTCACCAGATGGACTCTCAGATCTTGGCGGGCTCGAACCGCTTCTAATATTGCAATTCTAATGTCCCCTAGTGACTGAATGGAGTTTGGAAGCAAGAATCTTCGAGACAGCTCAGTAGCTTTTCTAACTTGGGGGTCAGCAATGGCCGAGATGGTACGTGAAAGAGAGGCGGCTACTTGGTGAGTCACCAAATACTGAGAGAACATCCGGTAGGCCTTATTTCGTAAGTTAAAATCCCTCTCTAGGTGAGCAGCCGGGGGGGGGGGGGGGGGAGAAAAGGGTTCATCAAGTGAATGCAAGGACACTTTGGGTGCCGCCAGGAATGTAAGTAAGTCTGGTGACACTCCATCAGCTTTGGCTACTGGCAAGGAAAAGTAAGCATATTTTCTTGGGGGATCTGATGAGAAGATTTTGAGGTAATAGTAGCAGCAAAAACTTGAGCTTTTAACTCCCAATCTACCCAAGGGCCTACTCCTACCTGCCCCATCTGCAGGACCGGAGTATGCGTTTGGTCAAGGACCGGAGTTGTAGCCAACTCCGGCGTAAGAGCATTCAAGGCTTTGACATCGTTGATGCCATCAGCCTTAGACCAATCAGCAAATAGCCTTGCAGATGCGGCGGGAGGAATGGCCGGCACGGCTGAATAAACAAAATAAGTAGGGTTGTACGAACTTGGTACACCCTTAATCAGTACATCCAACACCCTCCCTGCCTCGTCTTTAGCCCTAAATTTACGGTTCTTATTGATCTCAATGGACCATTCGCCGGGAACTGGAGGGTCCCCTGCCACCGAAGGTTGAGCTAAAAGGGGGTTCTCTGGTAACACAGGTACCCAAGAGCAGTCAGTACCATAGAGGAGGGGCATGGGGCCCTTCCTCAGAGGTGCTTTATCTAAAGGAGGTGGGGGGACATCCGCAACAACCCTTAGGGTGGACATAGCTAGCGACGCCGACACTGTAGTGCCTGGGACCGCGGCTACCACCGGGGTTGGACAAGAAGGACTGAATTCTGGAGGATCTAGGGATCTGACAACAGAGTCATTACGGCACAGAAAAGGGCAATCAGAACAATAGCTGAACTAAAAAAGTATGATCACACTCATGATGCCTTCTGCTTTTTGAAGTTGCTTAAGTATAGTGAACTTAATACATATTTATGTGCTCTTTTTCTGTACAAGTCCATTCATAATTTTACAACCCCCATGTTTACATATAGAGCCAACCAAAGATATCCACTTAGATCAAACAATTTATTAAAGCTTCCAGCTGTAAAATCTATCCAGTCGAAATCTTGTATATCATATCATGGCGTTAAAATGTGGAAAGGCTTACCCACCTATCTTCATAGCTCACCCTTTCTTTTGTCGTTTAAAAATACACGCAAACATTATTTATTCTCATCATATAGTCAAGTATAATTGGTATAATTAAGTTTTACTGCTAAACCAGTTCCCATTTTTTTTTTTCTGCACGATTTTTGCTTATTTTTTTATGAATATTGCTATATTGACCATTGAGTGCGATTATTATTATTATAATTATTATTATTATTATTATTTATATTAGTATTATTTATATTAATATTATTATAATTTCGCTATCACCTTCTCTTTTCACGAACTTTGTTTTAAAAATCCTGCTTTTGTAATAAACACTAGTTTAGTTTTTATGTAAAAAATCTATTGCATTTTATCATCTAGCCTTTGTTTTTCTCAAACAAATACTGTAAACAGTGTCTTAATGTTAGTTTATTCTTGGTGCCTCCTCAAGAGAGTATAAACTCTCAGGAGGCTCAGCCTTAATATTTTTATAACACATGTACTGTATATAAATGTATGTAATGTAAATGGGCTAAATAAACAATTCTTATCTTATCTTATCTTATCTTAGAAGTGCTAAGGGGCGCAGCTGGGAGATTGATGGGGGGGGGGGGGATCCGAAGAGGCAGGGATTTGATACTGTTGCATAACTTTATGCACTAACTCACTTATCTGACCAGAAGTCAACATTGCCCGTGTGAGTCTTTAGACGAGTGGGAACTAGCCTCAGAATTATTACTTGGGAGGGACTGAGGAGCCCGGGAGACCACCCCATCCGCCGGCTCTTCACCCTGCTCCGAAGTTTCTTGTATGTCTACTTCATTATCCGCCGGGGGCCATGGCAAATCTGGCACTGAGGAAGGTAACACGTCTATGTTACCGTCCTCAGTGTGTTCAGGAATGACGTTAAGAAGAGAAAGAGAGGGTTCAGATTGACGCCAATAACCCCCTGCCGCCACGGGCTGGGAGTCTTGAGTCACTTGAGAGCTGAAAAGGGACCCCGCTGGATAACCCTGTACTGGTCGGCTAGAACCCTACACGTCCTGTTGACCTAACACTACGAGGGACAAAATTCAATTTTGGTATGGCAAAAGTAACATTAGGAGGTACACTCAAGGATTGTTCATGACGGTGTGGAATCCAATATCTCCGATCCTACTTCCGACTCCCCTGAATCACGTATAGGCGTGTCAGAGGGGGGGGGGGGTAAGGAGGAGGCAGCTGAGGAGTGTCCCGCCGGCTGCTCGACGTGTCCTCATAGTCCTCATAGTCCGTTTGTGAGACCGGGAAGGCTCCGAGGAGGAGTGGCGAGAGTGCATGCGGGGGGACTTCGACCTTGACCTCGACTTCCGCCTTGGGGATGGCGAGCGCCTCCTCTTGGAACGGTTAGAGGGGGGAACCTCGGTAACATCGCTCTCACTGCTACTACTCACTACCTCCTTGCTGAGGGCTTTCGATTTGACTTTAGGTCTTACAGATTTGGAGGAACCGGGTTTAACCAGTGGTGACTTAATAATGAGATTCTCCCATAGAACTTCGTCATCGCAGTGAAGTGCCTTATGGGCTGTGTCCTTTGCATAAGAATTAAATGTAGCTTTAATCTCGTGTAATGCTTCCAGGCATGATAAGTCTTTCTTGGCCACTAAGGCGGTTTTCAGCTCAGAACAAATCGAACATCGTTTAGACAACCATAAGCCTCTAGAACGATCTAAACATTTGATGCACTTTATGCATAGTTTGTGAGCAAAAATGGGCAAAATGGAGCAGGTAGGAGTAACACAAAGTTCAAATCGAGGCATGGTGCCTTAATGAGAGGTTCCCCCCCCCACCGCCGGGATCCGCTGTCCAACTCCGCCGGAGAAGCAGTCTCTGGGGCTTGGATATTTTTTCCAGGAATCAATGCTCATAAGGATAACCTGCGAGGTATTAAAACATCCTAACCCGAATCCGCCGGAAAAATAGCTATAGTGTACCACTACTCTAACCTTCCGCCGGTTCCTTCTAGCTGACTTTCAACTACTTACCTCTGACGAGAGCCACAGGTCCCTTGACCTTTTAGTGTCTGATCATTGATGAAAAACTTTGCAAAACTAATCTTTTCACTTCGTGTACACTCGACTCGTGGCGCCGAAGGCGATAAAGTCTCAACGTGTCACAGGGTCAGTCAGGGTGAGTTAACTCGGCGGGCCGAGTTCGTAGCCCTTCTAGGAATGCAATTCCGCCGGGAGAGTGGTTCAGCTAAACCATGCCGGGATCTCTTGAATGTTCCTACCCGTTAGAGACGGATAACTTGGACCCACCGCACGGGGCCGCCGGAACAGACAAAAACTACCGGGAAATGGGAGTGGCACAGCCCCATTAACCGAAGTCCCACACATACATAGTATAAAAATTGACATATAGGGACGTCTCCCTTACCCCACAGAACATGCCCGCCTGCATGAAAGTAAACAAGGGCAAAGATAGGCATAACACAACGACAGAAAATTTAGAACCTAAATTCCCTGAAGCCTACGCCGGAGACCCCTAACTAGGCTGACCACGAGGTACGAAGAATATCCTGGCAGACGACGCTCCGAAACCCGGCAGCAGCACACCAATGAGGGAGGCCCACCCAAGGGGCCCAAGCAAAACACAAACCCTGGAAGGCGGAGCACCACGTGCAGACACCCTTATACCAGAGCTTTTGCTGATATCTGAAGAACATGGCATGTACTTTCCTCAATAATGACAGTCTGTATCATGCCTTGTAGAGTGGTCGCCCTCTAGCTAAGTGAACACAACAGCTAAAGGCGTATCACAACAATAACACACGCGGTACGACGATCTGGGACCCGTAGATGCCTGTGACAATGGTACCCTATTTTAACACACACTTCCTGCGGACATACCAATCTGGCAGCCGTGCTAGCTAATCTAAACCTTGTTACTACAACACAGATGTATACAAATGAGTAAGGACTCACTAGAAGCTCTGCGAACGTCGAATGAAGCGGACACGGCGAGAGCCCTGTTGATCGTAAGGTCGTGGAAGTAGGAAGGACGAAGATGGCCGCTAGCGGGCCTGGTGTCCGGGAAGCGAAACATGAGAAATCTACGCATATAGCAAATCATAATTATGATAACAGATATTAAGTTATTTTTTATATTTTATTTTTTACGGAGTTTTTTTCTGTAGGGTACCCGATCAAAATGACGATCCCATAAGGCTAAGGGAATTAAGCGTGCACTTATGACGAGTACTCCATGATACTTCCGCGCGGGCTATTCAAAATGCTGGCGCAGGATGTTGAATGGAGACTATTACTATTACTACGGTGTTCCTCCTGTTGTTCTCAAAAACTGTGCTTCCGTGCTGACTCCCTGCCTAGGCAAACTCTTTCGTCTCTGTCTATCCTCTAACGTCTTCCCTTCATGCTGGAAGTTTGCTCACATTCAACCTGTCCCAAAGAAGGGTGACCGCTCTCAACCCTCCAACTATCGTCCAATTGCTCTTATCTCTTGTCTTTCTAAAGTTTTTGAAACTATTCTTGCTTCCAAATTTCTTAAGCATTTCTCTTCTCATAATCTGCTCTCAGATCGCCAGTATGGCTTCCTTAAGGGTCGCTCTACTGGTGATCTTCTTTCATATCTTACTAACTCTTGGTCATCCTCCTTTCGGGACTTCGGTGAGACTTTTTCTATTGCACTAGACATATCGAAAGCCTTCGATAGAGTCTGGCATAAATCTTTAATTTCTAAACTACCCTCCTTCGGTTTCTATCCCTCCATCTGTGCCTTTGTCTCTAATTTCCTTTCCGGCCGTTCCATAGCCGCGGTTGTGGACGGCCATTGTTCACTTCCTCACTCTATAAACTCCGGTGTTCCTCAGGGCTCTGTCCTATCTCCTATTCTCTTTCTAATTTTTATAAATGATCTCCTTAACTGTACCTTAATTCCCATCCATTCATACGCAGACGACTCAACCTTGCACTACTCCATTAGTTTTTCAGAACGCCCCAGCCAGCAATCCCTCAACGACAAACGTAATGAAGCCATAGAACTCTTAAATTCTGATCTAAATACTATTTCCAATTGGGGCAGAGAAAACCTTGTTAACTTTAATGCTTCCAAAACCCAATTTCTCCATCTATCTACCCGTCAGGATCTCCCAGCGGACTATCCCTTATTCTTCAACAATACAAAAATCAACCCTTCATCTTCTCTCAATATTCTTGGTGTCTCTTTTTCTTCTGCTCTCATTTGGAAGGACCATATTACCAGTCTTGCTATGGCAGCATCCCAGAAGCTGGGTGTGCTCAACCGCCTTAGGGGGTTCTTTTCCCCTGCACAGCTTCTTGCTCTGTACAGGGGCATAGTGCGCCCTTGTATTGAGTATTGTTCACATGTGTGGGGAGGTTCCTCTCACACTGCTCTCCTAGACAAAGTTGAAAGGAAGGCCTTTCGTATCATTAACTCCCGTCCACTCACCAACTCTCTGCAATCTCTCTCTCTCCGCCGCAATGTTGCATCTCTCTCGCTATTCTATCGCTACTATAATAATCAGTGTTCCTCAGAGCTATCCCAGTGCATACCACCTCCTTTACGTAGGGCACGTGGTACCCGTCTTGCAACTCAATCCCACCCCTACTCTGTGCAACTCTCCAACCCAAGAGTGAAACGTTACTCTCAAACTTTCTTCTACTCAACAGCTGAGCTCTGGAACTCTCTCCCAGAATCAGTCTTTCCCTCTTCCTATGACTTAAATTGCTTCAAACTCCGTGTGTCCAGGCATTTTGGCTCGAACGTCCCTTGATTTTGGCCCTGTCACTCTTTCAACTATGGGGGAGGCACTCGCTATAGGCAGTTATGCCTTTTGCCTCCCTCAATCACATAGAAAAAAAAAAAAAAAAAAAAAAAATAGGCGAAGTCGTCAATGATGAAGGGGCCCTATTAAATACACACATACACAGAAACGTTCCTGGTGTAAATGAACAGTCTACCAATCTGTGTTCACCGGAGGTCCTCCCAACCATAGCCAATTATACCGCCCAGACTGTTAACACTCCCGCTAACTAACTGTGTACAACCAGTCACACTTACATTACATATACATACACACACACACACACATGCATACACAATATACACACCTTAAACACACACAACATACAAACACACACACTCTGACACTACTACACAAAGATACAAGCATAGACACTGGTACTACACGCACACTGATATATATACACACATAATGACATTATACCCACACACACACACACACACACACACACACACACACACACACACACACACAGTCACACTCTCACACACACACACACATACACATACAGACACACCCATTTAATCTGTAGTTCTTAATAAAATTAAGTGAACAAGCAAGCCCATTTTCAGTCATTGGACAAATGTTATTCTGCATTATAATGTTATAGAGTAGAGTTAAAACTTTTCAGGAGGAAGGGTTTATTTTCGGGTCTATTTTTATGTACCCTCGCCCGGATAAGATCGGCACCTAAATGGCACGCAAGGTCTTAATATCGACAAATATATGTGTGCAAAAGGTCTTATAATCGCGAAGGTATTGGAGCGAACATCTTAAAATCTCAAAACTAATCAGGCTAGACGTGAGGGAGAAGGGAACCAGAAAACAAATTCCCCACATCAGTTCTGTTCCTCTCTGTGATCTTATGCATATAATTATAATGCGCATGATCGAATTACGAGTGTAGTTACTTAGGCTGTGGCTAACTCATTTGATAATTCAACTGATGATTATAAGAAACCACACTCGCAATTCGTTCGTACTATTATACTGTCAAGCATAAGATCACGACAAGGAACAGAACTTATGTGGGTAACTGTACATAACTTAACCATAAGTATGAAGGTATTTAGAACATCAATATTGTTTATAAAGGGTGATGTGTCACGTGGAATCGAATTCCAATATTCTTCTATAAAGACTGAAATGAAATAATGATTAAGAATTTTACTCATCTGAAGAGAGAGTAGAGAGAGAGAGAGTTAGTTGAGTATATTAGACCTCCCAATAAGATCTTACCTTGTGAGTAGCTTAGTTAGAGACGAACTAGGTTACACCATCAGCCCAACTTCTCCAGAGAACTTAACCTTCAAGTATTTCCACCGCCACCACACACACACACTCTCTCTCTCTCTCCCACCTCCACCACACACTCTCTCTCTCTCACACTCCCACCTCCACCACACCCACACCTCTCTCTCTCTCTCTCACACACACACTCGCACCTCCACCACACTCTCCTATTCTTACTCACTCTCTCGCACACTCACTCTCTCTCTCTTTCTCTCTCTCATTTAGGCCAGGATAAATAAACTGAAAAACCTATATATATATTTATCTCTCCATCAATCTATCTCTATCTCTCCCCATATAGAATGAAAGGTATGTAAGTATCTGTCTATATATCTATCTGTCTATCGGTATCTCTCAGTCAATCAATCAAAATCTATTGAAAGCGTGAAAGAGCTAACCTGGGTGCTGTCTCCAATTACCAGAAGCCAGCCGAGCGAGAGAGAGAGAGAGATTCTTGTTTGCAACTTCCAGGTTGTTCCAAGTCGCCATCTTGTTAACCTTTGGAACAATCGGGGTCGCCATGATGTTCACCACCTAGGAACTAATTGGGATTTTCGAGGTCGCCATCTTGTTAACCTTTGAACTATCGGGATTTTCGGGGTCGTCATCTTGTTCACCTTGACATTTTCGGAGTCGCCATCTTGTTAACCTTTGGAATTATCGGGATTTTTGGGGTTGCCATTTTGTTAACCTTTGTAATTATTGGGATTTTTGGGGTTGCCATCTTGTTAACCTTTGGATTTATGGGGATTTTCGGAGTCACCATCTTGTTAACATTTGGAACTATCGGGATTTTTGGGGTCTCCATCTTGTTAACCTTTGTAATTATCGGGATGTTCGGGGTTATCTTGTTAACCTTTGGAATTATCGGGATTTTCGGGGTCGCCATCTTGTTTACCTTCGAACTATAGGGATTTTCGGAGTCGCCATCTTGTTAACCTTTGGAACCATCGGGATTTTCGAAGTCGCCATCTAGTATACCTTGGAAATTTCAGGGTCGCCATATGGTTTATCTTGGAACTATCGGGATTTAGGAAGTCGTCATATTAACAACCTTTTAACAATCAGGATTTTTGAAGTCATGTTGCTTTCCTTGGAATTTTCGGGATTCTCGGAGTCGCCATATTGTTTACCTTGGAACTATCAGGATTTTCGGAGTCGCCATCTTGTTTACCTTAGAACTATCAGGATTTTCGTAGTCGCCATCTCAATAAAGCCTTCTGCATAATAAGGTCCTTCTTAAGCTGCATACACTCATCTAATTCTAGCCAGGATCAAAGGTACTGAGAAAGGGTTAACAAGATGGCGGGCGACTATACTGGAACTAAGTTGGTTTATCTCCTGACGTATGTGTCCGTCTTCTGCCGCCCAACTTGCTGATCACGCTACCCTTGTCTCTCTCCGGACTTTAAGGGGAGATTTATTTGCTTAGTGCTTAGATTTTTTTAATATTTTTTAGTTTCCTCCCTAGACCTCCATCAAACTGTACCCCTACACCCCTAAGACCCCCCCCCCCCCCCCCCGCCCTTCAAGATAAATGTATACATTTTTCGGGAGAAAAATAACCCGGCCGAAGGCTGATTATTCTTAAAATTACAGGCTCGCTAACGCTCGCCAGGAAAATTCGACACCTAAATAGCACGAAAGGTCTAAATATTGACAAAGGAATAGAGCGTAAAATCTTGAAATCATCAAACTAATGGGCCGAACATCTTAAAATCTGAAAACTAATGGGGCCAAACATGAGGGAGAAGGGGGACCAGAAAAATTAACCATCTCCCCTTAAAGAAGACCTGGCTGAGGCACAAGAGGAAGAAGAATACGAAGAAGAAGAAGAGCAGAAGAAGAAGAGAAGAAGAAAAAGAAGAAGAAAAGAAAGAAGAAGAAGAAGAAGAAAGTAAAGAAGAGCAAGAAGAAGAAGAAGAAGAAGAAGAAAAGAAGAAGAAGAAGAAGAAAAGAAAGAAGAAGAAGAAGAAGAGGAAGAGAAGCATAGTGGGAGAAAAATAAGAATAACAAGAGAGAGAGACAAAAGAAGAAGAAGAAGAGGAGTATACTGGAAAAGGAAAAACAATGTTTAAATAGGATGAGAATAACGAGAGAGAGAGAGAGAGAGAGAGAGAGAGAGAGAGAGAGATAGAGAGAGATAGAGAGAGAGAGGGAGAGCAAAAGATAGAAGAAGAAGAAGAAGATTGGGAGCATAACAACAAGAGAAAGAGAAGAAGATAGGGAGAAGAAAACAAGAGAAGGAGAAGGAGGAATAGGTGACAGAGAAAAATAACAAGACAAAAACAAAGAGATGAAGAAGAAAAGGAAGAAGAAGAGGACAATCGGAGAAGGACAAGAAAAGGCGGAGATAATTTAATTTAAAATATTGATTCAAAATAAATAATAATTTGTGACGCCTACCAGCGTTGGCAGAATCGCCTCCCGTTAGCCACTAGCGCTCGCCACGGCAGTGAAATGGGCTACAGTTATCAGAGAAGGTTGTTCTTTCTTTCATAGTACTTGCATTGTTACAGACAGTCCTGTGGTGGTCTTTATATTCGTCTGTGACAACGGGAAGCATTTTATATCATGAGTAGAACATAAGATGCATTGTAGTGTAGTTGAGAGAGAGAGAGCGAGCGGGCAGCGAGGGGGTAGTGAGTGTTGCTTCCCTCCTCCCTCCTCCCTCCTCCCTCCCCCCTCCCGGAGGACTTTCCCGCCCGCGCGACCTTTCTATCTGTTTTGATTGGCTGGTGGTTCCTGGCGCCTTCTAGAGGCCTGCTGCCTGGTGACGTAGCGGCCTGTGATTGGCTGACCACCATGCCTTTGTGTGATCCTGGGGGTCCCGACGAGCTACTCTCTTTAGAGCAGGCTAGGGGCGCACATGACTAACATCCTTTTTACCACTGTCTCCCATCTCTCCACCATTCTGATACTGTCTCTCTTTCTCAACTTCTTCTCTTTCATTCCTCTTATCTTTTAACGTCACAACACTCCCTTTGGGTTCTGCACACGATTTCATATCGGCCCATCGTATTATGTGCGTCGCTCTCTGAGATATTTACATGTACTTAGAATAGGTTTTGAGGGTTCTTAGTTAGTAGAGGTTAAGAACTCGGTGTGTGTCTCCATTATTGATTTAGTGCTCTGCTGGGTTATTTAATGCTAGACTGGGATAAGGCTTCTGTTGTCGTTGTCAGCGATGTGTGTACGGTTCGCTTATACCTACACGACTTCGACGGTTTCTGTGGTAGCCTAGGTTGTCTATTTGGCTGTGCCTTTTGCGAGTGCAGCATCGTGTGGTGAGAGGGCATTAGTCTACTACCTTGTCACACAGTGCTGCCTCTTTGCTTGACTTTAGAGGGATTGCCAGGGTAGAACCAGATACTTGAGATCTGGATCTACCAAGAGAGCATCCCCGTCATTTAACGTAACTTTAATCATACCGCCTTAAGGACAACGCTAGGCTATGAGCCAGTCTTGCTCAGCCACAGTTTCCTAACCTTGATATCCCAGCTAGACTTTATTCACCTAGCAGACACTAGTTAGGATATGAGCTCTTTATGATATGTATGCATTATTATTCACGGCATTTATGAGTCTAGGTTGTTATTGAGCTGCACAACCATAGTAGACTGTTTCGTTGATGAGCAAGCATTTATTTTAGTGTCGAGCATTACTGCCGTTGCGCATTTATAATATTCTCGTGTCAGTTAACATTATATGTCCTATCTTTTTTGTGTACTCCGTATACACGTTGGGTGTCCTGCCTCCTGCCTTTGTATAATTTAAGATATGAGCATCTTATGAGCATCAGACTTTCTTCAGAAGTTTCCAGGTCTATGCTGTAGGACTAGACTTCACTTTCTTTCAGAGAGGAGTGAAGAGTTTATTGTTGTTTAGAGTAACTATATTGAAGCATCTTTTTATTGTATTAAATCTTGCATTGATTTAATTGATCTTTCCATAGCTTCCCTTTTGTGCATTTTAACGTAACTTGCATCTTGTTTGTTATCAGGCTATACCAGTGTGGGTTAGCCTGGAGTAGAGTACATTTATGCCCAGTTAAGCATACCCTGTTATCGCAGATTAACTCTGGAGGGTATAGGTGTTTTTGTTAGCCGGCATATAAGTTCAAGGGTTTGGATCTAGCGTACTGTTGTTGCATAGTGCCCTACTACTAGTCCAACCATTAAGTGCCCTTGTTTTATTCGTAGCCCCGGTCGTAACAAATGGCGACCTTGTCCAGTATCTTATTTTAATAGAAACCAGGATCCATTTGTTGATTATCGCAGTAATAACAAATAATGACCTTGCCTGGTATCTAAGGAAGAATTGCAGGATTGTTGGACATTTGTGTTTGAGGAATATTTTGGACACGTGGAATTTTTTTTGGCAACGTGGTATAGCACTTGAGTTGTCTTCGAGCATTTAATATTTTTGAGTGAATAGTGCTACATGAGAGTTTAGGTACTCCTTTTTTTTTATAAACGTTGAGAATTTTCGGTGGACACTATGTCGAACGACGGATCTATGTACAGGGAGGACACAGTACAGGAAACAGACTCTGAGGTGCAGCAGCAGGGTTTGTCAGAAGGCATTAGAGTTATAACTAGTGAGGAGGCTGCAAGAAAGTTTCTGGAGATGCCTATTACTGCTGACCGGGTGTCGGGGATTGATTGGTATGGTCTCCAGTGTTTGGCCATGGTCATGGGGCATGTGGGCACTAGCAGCATGTCGAGAGGTGACCTGGTGGCCTGGGTGCTCGGCGGGGTGCGTGGGGCTTCGGGTGGAGCGGGAGCTGGGGCACCTTCGGCCCAGCCCCCATTCCACTCGACTCCTACCACGGCTCGGGCTCCGGAGCCGGGTACGTACCCGCAGGCCGATAGTCACTGGCAGCGTGGTTTGCACTTGGGTGAGTCTCCAATTGTTGCATCTCCTCCTCCTCAAGGTTTGACTGCAAATATGCTCTTCCAGCTTGAGATGGCTAAAATGCAGGCTGAGCAATGAAGGCATGAGGCTGAGCTCGAGCAACGGCAGCGGGAGGCTGAGCTCGGGATTCAGGCTGAGGAGAGAAAGACCATGTACTGTGAAGACATAGAGCTTGAGAAGTCTCGGGTGGAGTCGACAGGGCAGCGTCTCGGTTTTGGGAATCGAGGTCTTGATCAGTCTTTATCGCACCTTCTTAAGTTAGTCCCTGTATTTGATGAGTCGGGTGTCACCGAATTTTTCATGCGTTTTGAGAAGAAGTGCCGGGAGCACCAATGGCCCGAGGTTAAGTATGCAGCCCTTGTTTCCTCTAGATTGGTTGGCAAAGGACTCAAGGCATATGATGCGTTGCCCTTGGAGTCTTGCATCGATTATGAGGTATTGAAGGAAGCTGTTCTGCGGGCATACGAGTTACAACCAGAGACATATAGGTTGAAGTTCCGGGGTGTTACGAAGGGTCGTGAGTGCACCTTTCTTGAACATGCCTGGGAACTGTCTGACGCTTTTGGGAATTGGTTGAGATCGGAGAAGGCAACGACGTTTGATGAGATAAAACAGTTGATGCTTCTCGAGCAGTTCTTTAAGTGTACGGGCAACGACCTGACGTTGAACCTCAAAGAGAAAAATCCTAAAACTCTACAGGAGGCAGCTGAGATGGCTGACCTTAGGCTATCGCTGATTCGCGGGTGCGGGTCTGCACAACGGAACGATGCAGGTAACAAGGGGAGCAACACTCCACCCCCCCGAGTCAGTGATTCACCATATAACCATAAAAACAAGAGCAATGATATTAAGTCTGGCCACCATAAACCGAATACCGTCCCGTTTAAGAAGGGTCCGGGCCCTTCCCCACCTCAAGGGAAGCCCAAGGGGGAGTTAGAGTGTTTTCATTGTCACAAAAAGGGGCATTTTGCACGATCCTGTCCTAGCAAGTTACCTACAGCAGTCGTGTCTTTGGCTCGCAACATTGGAGTGTCTTTGAAGTCGTCTGCGTTTGCCCGGGGTAAACGGTCAGAGGCTGGAGCACAGTCAGTGAAGAAGTGTCCGGAAGGCTTGACACCTGTCCGGGATACTTTTTGTGACCATAGAGGGCGCGGCTGCATGAGTTGGGCTGGTTGCAAGCATGGAGTAGAATGTTTGCGTGATACGGGTGCTTCTTTGACATTGATGAAAAACTTTACAGGCAAACCTATAAACGCGGCACGGGTAGTTGTGGTGCAGGGTATCAACGCTACAAAGTCATACCCGTTGGTCCGAGTGGAGCTGGAGGTAGAAGGTGTGACACGAGAGTTGGGTGTCGGAATCGTGGAGAAACTGCCAGTAGAGGGCGTCGACCTTCTTCTCGGCAATGACTTTGCGGTGACTATTCCTGAAGTTCCACCCATGGTCGTTGCCGAGAGGGCGGCCGACGTGAGTAGGGAGGGGCAGGAGTTGGTTGAGAGGTGTCAACTAAAGCAGATGGCGTGTGTTGTCACCTGTTCTCGTGCATCCAAAGTGTCACAGCCTATTCCTCAGTCTCTAAACCAGCGGAGGAATGGTCGAAAGGAGAAGGCTAAAGTTGGGAAAAGTTTTGAGAGTTTTGAACCAGCGGCTCTCCTTGGCGACTCAGTATTAGCACCTATGTTCAGGTCCGGAGTGGCCCCAGAACCTGCCACACTTGTTGGGGAGGAAGGGCATGTGGAAACTCCGAGACAGCACCGTTACTCGCAAAAGCAGGATAGGGTCGAGCAGCCTAGTACCGGGGGAGGCCATAAGTTGCTCCGGGAGCATCTCGATCAATTGGCTCCTTCGGATATCTGTCGGCTGCAGTTGGGTGATCCTGAGCTTCAGAAGTGCAGTATCGGTGCAATCGAACTGGAGGAGGACGGGGATGCAAAGCTGGGGGACTTCTTTCGTGTAGGGGGTATTTTGTACAGGCGTTTTCTAGATCCCAGACGGAGTTGGGAGGGGTCGAGAGTGGTTGATCAGTTGGTAGTGCCTCGTGGGTGCCGGGATAGCCTACTGATGTTGGCAAATGACGTACCGTGGCAGGGCATTTGGGTGTACGTAAGACGGTAGCAGCATTGGAGAAATTGTTTTGGTGGCCAGGGATGAAAGCACATGTTGCATCATGGGTGGCGATGTGTAGTACCTGTCAGATAGTAGGCAAACCAAACCAGTGTATCCCCAAGGCTCCGTTGCACCCTATTCCTGTTATCGGGCCACCTTTCAGTAAGGTCATAATCGACATGGTTGGCCCTCTACCCCCTACTAGTGCAGGCAACAAGTACCTCCTCACCATTATGGATGTTGCCACTCGTTATCCGGATGCATACCCCATGCGAAATGGTAGTGCTAAGACTGTGGTTCGTAACTTGCTATTGTACTGCTCTAGGTACGGGTACCCGCAGGAATTGCAGTCGGACCAGGGATCCAACTTTACTTCTAACCTGTTTAAACAGACCATGCAGCAGCACGGGGTTAGTACCATTGTCTCTTCAGCCTACCACCCAGTGAGTCAGGGGGTGTTGGAGAGGTGGCACTCGACTCTCAAGAGCATGCTGCGGTGTTATTGTGCTGAGAATGGTAAAGATTGGGATCTTGGGTTGCCCTATGTATTATTCGCTGCTCGGGAGGTACCTGGTGAAAGCCTAGGGTTTAGTCCCAATGAGCTCGTCTTTGGACATCAGGTCAGAGGCCCCCTCAACATGGTTAGAGAAATGTGGGAGGGCACAGCAAAACCATGTTCCCTATTATAGTATGTCCTCGAGAGCAGGGAAAGAATGTTGAGAAGCCTTGAGTTGGCGGGAAGGAATTTGGTAGGGTCGCAAGCACTTATGAAGGACAGGTACGATGAGAAGGCGAAACTCCGGGAGTTTAAGGTGGGGCAAGAGGTGTTGATTCTGTTACCTCTGCCAGGTCATCCTTTGTCTGCCAAGTACGCCGGTCCTTATAAGGTGGTGAAAAAGATCTCTGACTTAGATTACCTTGTGGCTACTCCAGATAGGCGTAAAAAGAACCAGCTGTGCCATGTGAACCTGGTGAAGGAGTTTGTGAGTCGCCCCCCTGAGTCTCTCGCTGTACCTGTGTTGACCTGCAGCGGTCATGGAGGAGAAGGAGTGAGGGACAGTGAAGCTCAGGTGGAAGATAACTGGGAGTGTCATGTCTCTGCGGACCAGTGGGTGGGGAACTCCAGACAGGTGGCTGACGAGGCTCTAGTGCACCTGCCTGAGCAACAGCGTGTAGCCGTGCAGCGCCTGTTTAATTCAAACCCCACTGTGTTCGCAGAGCACCCAGGCCTCACAACTCGGGTGGTGCACGACGTAGACATGGGAGATCACCCCCCCCCCCCCCTTTAAATCAGTACCCTACAGAATTCCACCTATTAAACTCCCAGCCCTCAGACCGGAGTTAGAGTATATGTTAGAACGGGGGTTGATTGAGAAGGGGGCAGTTAGGTGGACATCTCCTGTCACTCTGCAGCCCAAGCCTGACGGGAAGGTTCGCTTCTGCATTGACTTTCGGAGATTGAACGGGTTGACTCCCACCAATGCTTATCCCCTTCCCTGTGTGGACGATAGCGTAGACAAGATTGGTAAGGCACGGTTTCTAACTAAGGTAGATCTAGTAAAAGGCTACTGGCAGGTGCCCTTGTCTGAGCGGGCGAATGGGGTATGCGGGTTTGTGGTTGATGGGAACACCTACCGTTGCAATGTGATGCCGTATGGTCTTAAAAATGCCCCAGCAACCTTCCAAAGTCTTAGGAATGAGTTAGTAGCTGACATCCCTAACTGTACTGTCTACCTAGATGACGTTATAATATACGATGACAACTTTGAGAGTCACTGTGAGCACATAGAAGCCTTGTTTTGGAAGCTTAGTGAGGCCAGCTTGGTGGTTAATCTAGGCAAGTGCGACTTTGTCCGGGCAACTGTGCAATATCTTGGGTTTGTGGTCGGATTAGGTCAGGTGTGACCCCCCAAAAACAAGATACAGGCTATTAATCAGTTAACTAAGCGTCCACTAAGCGGCAGATCATAAGATTTTTAGACATGATCGGTTACTACCGCCGCTTCATTCAGGGTTATTCTACTGTGTTAGCTCCTCTGACAGATTTATTAGCAAAAGACAAAAAGTTCAAGTAGGCACCTGAGTGTGAAAGGGCTTGTTCGCTGGTTAAGCACCTACTATGCACTCACCCAATCCTCAGGGCCCCTGACTTTGAAAGACCATTCCAGCTGGCAACGGATGCTAGCGGTGTAGGGGCTGGTGCCGTCTTAATGCAGACAGACGAGGAAGGTTTGGAGCATCCAGTCAGTTTCTTTTCTAAGAAGTTTAATTCCGCTCAGAAAAACTACTCTGTGGTAGAGAAAGAACTGCTGGCAATAGTGTTGGCGCTCAGGCACTTTGAAGTATATGTTCCTGCCTACGGGCCAGTCGTGGTGATTTACACCGACCACCACCCTCTTAAATTTCTGAACCAATTCCACAACTGGAATATGAGACTAACACGTTGGTCACTCATGTTGCAAGAATACAATTTAGACATTCGCCATATTGCCGGTTGTGAGAATGTGATTGCGGACTGTTTGTCAAGAGTGGAGGATCCGACGTAGATCACCACAGGTGTGTGGGTTTGAGTGGAGAAAAATCAGGGTTGCCACTGTACAGCAGCCGTCAAAAACAACATTAAAATTAAATAAAAAAAAATCACATACAAACTCTTTCTTTTGAGCGTTAATTGTAAGTTGCCAATGTTATAGCTAAAGTCCTAAGTTGAACCTGTCTTTCACTTAGTAGGCTGGGCTCTGTTAAGCTCGCTCTGGGAGCATAACAGGCTAAAATTATACTATTATGTTTGGGAGGGGTTATAAGATTTTATTTATGCTAAAATGTTGTTTTGTTTATGAATGAGCTTTGCATTTCATTTCTGGCAGAGTGGCTGGTTGTGGCGGATCTTGTCGGCATTCTGTCTTGTCAGATATGGTGCTCGCCTAATGTTGAGCGTCCCATATCTTGGGCGGGGTGTGACGCCTACCAGCGTTGGCAGAATCGCCTCCCGTTAGCCACTAGAGCTCGCCAGGGCAGTGAAATGGGCTACAGTTATCAGAGAAGGTTGTTCTTTCTTTCATAGTACTTGCATTGTTACAGACAGTCCTGTGGTGGTCTTTATTTTCGTCTGTGACAACGGGAAGCATTTTGTATCATGAGTAGAACAAAAGATGCATTGTAGTGTAGTTGAGAGAGAGAGAGAGTGAGCGGGTAGTGAGTGTTGCTTCCCTCCTCCCTCCTCCCTCCCGGAGGACTTTCCCGCCCGCGCGGCCTTTCTCTCGGTTTTGATTGGCTGGTGGTTCCTGGCGCCTTCTAGAGGCCTGCTGCCTGGTGACGTAGCGGCCTGTGATTGGCTGACCACCATGCCTTTGTGTGATCCTGGGGGTCCCGACGAGCTACTCTCTTTAGAGCAGGCTAGGGGCGCACATGACTAACATCCTTTTTACCACTGTCTCCCATCTCTCCACCATTCTGATACTGTCTCTCTTTCTCAACTTCTTCTCTTTCATTCCTCTTATCTTTTAACGTCACAACACTCCCTTTGGGTTCTGCACACGATTTCATATCGGCCCATCGTATTATGTGCGTCGCTCTCTGAGATATTTACATGTACTTAGAATAGGTTTTGAGGGTTCTTAGTTAGTAGAGGTTAAGAACTCGGTGTGTGTCTCCATTATTGATTTAGTGCTCTGCTGGGTTATTTAATGCTAGACTGGGATAAGGCTTCTGTTGTCGTTGTCAGCGATGTGTGTACGGTTCGCTTATACCTACACGACTTCGATGGTTTCTGTGGTAGCCTAGGTTGTCTTTTTGGCTGTGCCTTTTGCGAGTGCAGCATCGTGTGGTGAGAGGGCATTAGTCTACTACCTTGTCACACAGTGCTGCCTCTTTGCTTGACTTTAGAGGGATTGCCAGGGTAGAACCAGATACTTGAGATCTGGATCTACCAAGAGAGCATCCCCGTCATTTAACGTAACTTTAATCATACCGCCTTAAGGACAACGCTAGGCTATGAGCCAGTCTTGCTCAGCCACAGTTTCCTAACCTTGATATCCCAGCTAGACTTTATTCACCTAGCAGACACTAGTTAGGATATGAGCTCTTTATGATATGTATGCATTATTATTCACGGCATTTATGAGTCTAGGTTGTTATTGAGCTGCACAACCATAGTAGACTGTTTCGTTGATGAGCAAGCATTTCTTTTAGTGTCGAGCATTACTGCCGTTGCGCATTTATAATATTCTCGTGTCAGTTAACATTATATGTCCTATCTTTTTTGTGTACTCCGTATACACGTTGGGTGTCCTGCCTCCTGCCTTTGTATAATTTAAGATATGAGCATCTTATGAGCATCAGACTTTCTTCAGAAGTTTCCAGGTCTATGCTGTAGGACTAGACTTCACTTTCTTTCAGAGAGGAGTGAAGAGTTTATTGTTGTTTAGAGTAACTATATTGAAGCATCTTTTTATTGTATTAAATCTTGCATTGATTTAATTGATCTTTCCATAGCTTCCCTTTTGTGCATTTTAACGTAACTTGCATCTTGTTTGTTATCAGGCTATACCAGTGTGGGTTAGCCTGGAGTAGAGTACATTTATGCCCAGTTAAGCATACCCTGTTATCGCAGATTAACTCTGGAGGGTATAGGTGTTTTTGTTAGCCGGCATATAAGTTCAAGGGTTTGGATCTAGCGTACTGTTGTTGCATAGTGCCCTACTACTAGTCCAACCATTAAGTGCCCTTGTTTTATTCGTAGCCCCGGTCGTAACAAATGGCGACCTTGTCCAGTATCTTATTTTAGTAGAAACCAGGATCCATTTGTTGATTATCGCAGTAATAACAAATAATGACCTTGCCTGGTATCTAAGGAAGAATTGCAGGATTGTTGGACATTTGTGTTTGAGGAATATTTTGGACACGTGGAATTTTTTTTTGGCAACGTAGTATAGCACTTGAGTTGTCTTCGAGCATTTTATATTTTTGAGTGAATAGTGCTACATGAGAGTTTAGGTACTCCTTTTTTTTTATAAACGTTGAGAATTTTCGGTGGACACTATGTCGAACGACGGATCTATGTACAGGGAGGACACAGTACAGGAAACAGACTCTGAGGTGCAGCAGCGGGGTTTGTCAGAAGGCATTAGAGTTATAACTAGTGAGGAGGCTGCAAGAAAGTTTCTGGAGATGCCTATTACTGCTGACCGGGTGTCGGGGATTGATTGGTATGGTCTCCAGTGTTTGGCCATGGTCATGGGGCATGTGGGCACTAGCAGCGTGTCGAGAGGTGACCTGGTGGCCTGGGTGCTCGGCGGGGTGCGTGGGGCTTCGGGTGGAGCGGGAGCTGGGGCACCTTCGGCCCAGCCCCCATTCCACTCGACTCCTACCACGGCTCGGGCTCCGGAGCCGGGTAAGTACCCGCAGGCCGATAGTCACTGGCAGCGTGGTTTGCACTTGGTTGAGTCTCCAATTGTTGCATCTCCTCCTCCTCAAGGTTTGACTGCAAATATGCTCTTCCAGCTTGAGATGGCTAAAATGCAGGCTGAGCAATGAAGGCATGAGGCTGAGCTCGAGCAACGGCAGCGGGAGGCTGAGCTCGGGATTCAGGCTGAGGAGAGAAAGACCATGTACTGTGAAGACATAGAGCTTGAGAAGTCTCGGGTGGAGTCGACAGGGCAGCGTCTCGGTTTTGGGAATCGAGGTCTTGATCAGTCTTTATCGCACCTTCTTAAGTTAGTCCCTGTATTTGATGAGTCGGGTGTCACCGAATTTTTCATGCGTTTTGAGAAGAAGTGCCGGGAGCACCAATGGCCCGAGGTTAAGTAGGCAGCCCTTGTTTCCTCTAGATTGGTTGGCAAAGGACTCAAGGCATATGATGCGTTGCCCTTGGAGTCTTGCATCGATTATGAGGTATTGAAGGAAGCTGTTCTGCGGGCGTACGAGTTACAACCAGAGACATATAGGTTGAAGTTCCGGGGTGTTACGAAGGGTCGTGAGTGCACCTTTCTTGAACATGCCTGGGAACTGTCTGACGCTTTTGGGAATTGGTTGAGATCGGAGAAGGCAACGACGTTTGATGAGATAAAACAGTTGATGCTTCTCGAGCAGTTCTTTAAGTGTACGGGCAACGACCTGACGTTGAACCTCAAAGAGAAAAATCCTAAAACTCTACAGGAGGCAGCTGAGATGGCTGACCTTAGGCTATCGCTGATTCGCGGGTGCGGGTCTGCACAACGGAACGATGCAGGTAACAAGGGGCGCAACACTCCACCCCCCCGAGTCAGTGATACACCATATAACCATAAAAACAAGAGCAATGATATTAAGTCTGGCCATAAACCGAATACCGTCCCGTTTAAGAAGGGTCCGGGCCCTTCCCCACCTCAAGGGAAGCCCAAGGGGGAGTTAGAGTGTTTTCATTGTCACAAAAAGGGGCATTTTGCACGATCCTGTCCTAGCAAGTTACCTACAGCAGTCGTGTCTTTGGCTCGCAACATTGGAGTGTCTTTGAAGTCGTCTGCGTTTGCCCGGGGTAAACGGTCAGAGGCTGGAGCACAGTCAGTGAAGAAGTGTCCGGAAGGCTTGACACCTGTCCGGGATACTTTTTGTGACCATAGAGGGCGCGGCTGCGTGAGTTGGGCTGGTTGCAAGCATGGAGTAGAATTTTTGCGTGATACGGGTGCTTCTTTGACATTGATGAAAAACTTTACAGGCAAACCTATAAACGCGGCACGGGTAGTTGTGGTGCAGGGTATCAACGCTACAAAGTCATACCCGTTGGTCCGAGTGGAGCTGGAGGTAGAAGGTGTGACACGAGAGTTGGGTGTCGGAATCGTGGAGAAACTGCCAGTAGAGGGCGTCGACCTTCTTCTCGGCAATGACTTTGCGGTGACTATTCCTGAAGTTCCACCCTGGGTCGTTGCCGAGAGGGCGGCCGACGTGAGTAGGGAGGGGCAGGAGTTGGTTGAGAGGTGTCAACTAAAGCAGATGGCGTGTGTTGTCACCTGTTCTCGTGCATCCAAAGTGTCACAGCCTATTCCTCAGTCTCTAACCAGCGGAGGAATGGTCGAAAGGAGAAGGCTAAAGTTGGGAAAAGTTTTGAGAGTTTTGAACCAGCGGCTCTCCTTGGCGACTCAGTATTAGCACCTATGTTCAGGTCCGGAGTGGCCCCAGAACCTGCCACACTTGTTGGGGAGGAAGGGCGTGTGGAAACTCCGAGACAGCACCGTTACTCGCAAAAGCAGGATAGGGTCGAGCAGCCTAGTACCGGGGGAGGCCATAAGTTGCTCCGGGAGCATCTCGATCAATTGGCTCCTTCGGATATCTGTCGGCTGCAGTTGGGTGATCCTGAGCTTCAGAAGTGCAGTATCGGTGCAATCGAACTGGAGGAGGACGGGGATGCAAAGCTGGGGGACTTCTTTCGTGTAGGGGGTATTTTGTACAGGCGTTTTCTAGATCCCAGACGGAGTTGGGAGGGGGGGTCGAGAGTGGTTGATCAGTTGGTAGTGCCTCGTGGGTGCCGGGATAGCCTACTGAGGTTGGCACATGACGTACCGTGGCAGGGCATTTGGGTGTACGTAAGACGGTAGCAGCATTGGAGAAATTGTTTTGGTGGCCAGGGATGAAAGCACATGTTGCGTCATGGGTGGCGATGTGTAGTACCTGTCAGATAGTAGGCAAACCAAACCAGTGTATCCCCAAGGCTCCGTTGCACCCTATTCCTGTTATCGGGCCACCTTTCAGTAAGGTCATAATCGACATGGTTGGCCCTCTACCCCCTACTAGTGCAGGCAACAAGTACCTCCTCACCATTATGGATGTTGCCACTCGTTATCCGGATGCATACCCCATGCGAAATGGTAGTGCTAAGACTGTGGTTCGTAACTTGCTATTGTACTGCTCTAGGTACGGGTACCCGCAGGAATTGCAGTCGGACCAGGGATCCAACTTTACTTCTAACCTGTTTAAACAGACCATGCAGCAGCACGGGGTTAGTACCATTGTCTCTTCAGCCTACCACCCAGAGAGTCAGGGGGTGTTGGAGAGGTGGCACTCGACTCTCAAGAGCATGCTGCGGTGTTATTGTGCTGAGAATGGTAAAGATTGGGATCTTGGGTTGCCCTATGTATTATTCGCTGCTCGGGAGGTACCTGGTGAAAGCCTAGGGTTTAGTCCCAATGAGCTCGTCTTTGGACATCAGGTCAGAGGCCCCCTCAACATGGTTAGAGAAATGTGGGAGGGCACAGCAAAACCATGTTCCCTATTAAAGTATGTCCTCGAGAGCAGGGAAAGAATGTTGAGAAGCCTTGAGTTGGCGGGAAGGAATTTGGTAGGGTCGCAAGCACTTATGAAGGACAGGTACGATGAGAAGGCGAAACTCCGGGAGTTTAAGGTGGGGCAAGAGGTGTTGATTCTGTTACCTCTGCCAGGTCATCCTTTGTCTGCCAAGTACGCCGGTCCTTATAAGGTGGTGAAAAAGATCTCTGACTTAGATTACCTTGTGGCTACTCCAGATAGGCGTAAAAAGAACCAGCTGTGCCATGTGAACCTGGTGAAGGAGTTTGTGAGTCGCCCCCCTGAGTCTCTCGCTGTACCTGTGTTGACCTGCAGCGGTCATGGAGGAGAAGGAGTGAGGGACAGTGAAGCTCAGGTGGAAGATAACTGGGAGTGTCATGTCTCTGCGGACCAGTGGGTGGGGAACTCCAGACAGGTGGCTGACGAGGCTCTAGTGCACCTGCCTGAGCAACAGCGTGTAGCCGTGCAGCGCCTGTTTAATTCAAACCCCACTGTGTTCGCAGAGCACCCAGGCCTCACAACTCGGGTGGTGCACGACGTAGACATGGGAGATCACCCCCCCCCCCCCCCTTTAAATCAGTACCCTACAGAATTCCACCTATTAAACTCCCAGCCCTCAGAACGGAGTTAGAGTATATGTTAGAACGGGGGTTGATTGAGAAGGGGGCAGTTAGGTGGACATCTCCTGTCACTCTGCAGCCCAAGCCTGACGGGAAGGTTCGCTTCTGCATTGACTTTCGGAGATTGAACGGGTTGACTCCCACCAATGCTTATCCCCTTCCCTGTGTGGACGATAGCGTAGACAAGATTGGTAAGGCACGGTTTCTAACTAAGGTAGATCTAGTAAAAGGCTACTGGCAGGTGCCCTTGTCTGAGCGGGCGAATGGGGTATGCGGGTTTGTGGTTGATGGGAACACCTACCGTTGCAATGTGATGCCGTATGGTCTTAAAAATGCCCCAGCAACCTTCCAAAGTCTTAGGAATGAGTTAGTAGCTGACATCCCTAACTGTACTGTCTACCTAGATGACGTTATAATATACGATGACAACTTTGAGAGTCACTGTGAGCACATAGAAGCCTTGTTTTGGAAGCTTAGTGAGGCCAGCTTGGTGGTTAATCTAGGCAAGTGCGACTTTGTCCGGGCAACTGTGCAATATCTTGGGTTTGTGGTCGGATTAGGTCAGGTGTGACCCCCCAAAAACAAGATACAGGCTATTAATCAGTTCCCCCGTCCGTCCACTAAGCGGCAGATCATAAGATTTTTAGACATGATCGGTTACTATCGCCGCTTCATTCAGGGTTATTCTACTGTGTTAGCTCCTCTGACAGATTTATTAGCAAAAGACAAAAAGTTCAAGTAGGCACCTGAGTGTGAAAGGGCTTGTTCGCTGGTTAAGCACCTACTATGCACTCACCCAATCCTCAGGGCCCCTGACTTTGAAAGACCATTCCAGCTGGCAACGGATGCTAGCGGTGTAGGGGCTGGTGCCGTCTTAATGCAGACAGACGAGGAAGGTTTGGAGCATCCAGTCAGTTTCTTTTCCAAGAAGTTTAATTCCGCTCAGAAAAACTACTCTGTGGTAGAGAAAGAACTGCTGGCAATAGTGTTGGCGCTCAGGCACTTTGAAGTATATGTTCCTGCCTACGGGCCAGTCGTGGTGATTTACACCGACCACCACCCTCTTAAATTTCTGAACCAATTCCACAACCGGAATATGAGACTAACACGTTGGTCACTCATGTTGCAAGAATACAATCTAGACATTCGCCATATTGCCGGTTGTGAGAATGTGATTGCGGACTGTTTGTCAAGGGTGGAGGATCCGACGTAGATCACCACAGGTGTGTGGGTTTGAGTGGAGAAAAATCAGGCTTGCCCCTGTACAGCAGCCGTCAAAAACAACATTAAAATTAAATAAAAAAAAATCACATACAAACTCTTTCTTTTGAGCGTTAATTGTAAGTTGCCAATGTTATAGCTAAAGTCCTAAGTTGAACCTGTCTTTCACTTAGTAGGCTGGGCTCTGTTAAGCTCGCTCTGGGAGCATAACAGGCTAAAATTATACTATTATGTTTGGGAGGGGTTATAAGATTTTATTTATGCTAAAATGTTGTTTTGTTTATGAATGAGCTTTGCATTTCATTTCTGGCAGAGTGGCTGGTTGTGGCGGATCTTGTCGGCATTCTGTCTTGTCAGATATGGTGCTCGCCTAATGTTGAGCGTCCCATATCTTGGGCGGGGTGTGACGCCTACCAGCGTTGGCAGAATCGCCTCCCGTTAGCCACTAGAGCTCGCCAGGGCAGTGAAATGGGCTACAGTTATCAGAGAAGGTTGTTCTTTCTTTCATAGTACTTGCATTGTTACAGACAGTCCTGTGGTGGTCTTTATTTTCGTCTGTGACAACGGGAAGCATTTTGTATCATGAGTAGAACATAAGATGCATTGTAGTGTAGTTGAGAGAGAGAGAGAGTGAGCGGGCAGCGAGGGGGTAGTGAGTGTTGCTTCCCTCCTCCCTCCTCCCTCCCGGAGGACTTTCCCGCCCGCGCGGCCTTTCTCTCGGTTTTGATTGGCTGGTGGTTCCTGGCGCCTTCTGGAGGCATGCTGCCTGGTGACGTAGTGACCTGTGATTGGCTGACCACCATGCCTTTGTGTGATCCTGAGGGTCCCGAGGAGCTACTCTCTTTAGAGCAGGCTAGGGGTGCACATGACTAACATTCTTTTTACCACTGTCTCCCATCTCTCCACCATTCTGATACTGTCTCTCTTTCTCAACTTCTTCTCTTTCATTCCTCTTATCTTTTAACGTCACAACACTCCCTTTGGGTTCTGCACACGATTTCATATCAGCCCATCGTATTATGTGTGTCGCTCTCTGAGATATTTACATGTACTTAGAATAGGTTTTGAGAGTTCTTAGTTAGTAGAGGTTAAAAACTCGGTGTGTGTCTCCATTATTGATTTAGTGCTCTGCTGGGTTATTTAATGCTAGACTGGGATAAGGCTTCTGTTGTCGTTGTCAGCGATGTGTGTACGGTTCGCTTATACCTACACAACTTCGACGGTTTCTGTGGTAGCCTAGGTTGTCTTTTTGGCTGTGCCTTTTGCGAGTGCAGCATCATGTGGTGAGAGGGCATTAGACTACTACCTTGTCACACAGTGCTGCCTCTTTGCTTGACTTTAGAGGGATCGCCAGGGTAGAACCAGATACTTGAGATCTGGATCTACCAAGAGAGCATCCCCGTCATTTAACGTAACTTTAATCATACCGCCTTAAGGACAACGCTAGGCTATGAGCCAGTCTTGCTCAGCCACAGTTTCCTAACCTTGATATCCCAGCTAGACTTTATTCACCTAGCAGACACTAGTTAGGATATGAGCTCTTTATGATATGTATGCATTATTATTCACGGCATTTATGAGTCTAGGTTGTTATTGAGCTGCACAACCATAGTAGACTGTTTCGTTGATGAGCAAGCATTTCTTTTAGTGTCGAGCATTACTGCCGTTGCGCATTTATAATATTCTCGTGTCAGTTAACATTATATGTCCTATCTTTTTGTGTACTCTATATACACGTTGGGTGTCCTGCCTCCTGCCTTTCTATAATTTAAGATATGAGCATCTTATGAGCATCAGACTTTCTTCAGAAGTTTCCAGGTCTATGCTGTAGGACTAGGCTTCACTTTCTTTCAGAGAGGAGTGAAGAGTTTATTGTTGTTTAGAGTAACTATATTGAAGCATCTTTTTATTGTATTAAATCTTGCATTGATTTAATTGATCTTTCCATAGCTTCCCTTTTGTGCATTTTAACGTAACTTGCATCTTGTTTGTTATCAGGTTATACTAGTGTGGGTTAGCCTGGAGTAGAGTACATTTATGCCCAGTTAAGCATACCCCGTTATCGCAGATTAACTCTGGAGGGTATAGGTGTTTTTGTTAGCCGGCATATAAGTTCAAGGGTTTGGATCTAGCGTACCGTTGTTGCATAGTGCCCTATTACTAGTCCAACCATTAAGTGCCCTTGTTTTATTCGTAGCCCCGGTCGTAACAAATTGAATAGAAGATAAAATTGTAATCAAAGGGAAAATTACTTAGCCACTTGCGAGTTTCAGGCTATAAGAAAGTTGGAGCTGTAAATATGGATATAGAACAGAAATGCAATAATAATTAGGTTTCTGATGACTGGAAAGTATGATTAATTTGGTTTTATGTATTCATAATGCACCACAACCGTATTAGAGCTGCCAATTCTGATTAATTAACCCCTTCAGCCCGATGACGTAATGTTTATCCTATTCTGGTTGCCATTAGACGATTTGCTTTAGTTTATAATCTACCTTTAGGGCTCAGTGGGGTAATAGGAGCTCAATATACCCTCTGATTAACATTGGTACTTCTTAACCCATACAGTACCAGGGACGTCCTTTTAATCCTATTCTGGCAACTATTTGACGATTTAATTAAGGCCCTCGGCAATAATATGGCTTTCAAAATATCTCGACCAACCCTTTTAACTACCACAGATCCTTCCCTAGCTGCATAATATCGTCTAAATATAGCCACAATAAAATATAACACACGTCGCTGGTACTCAAAGGGTTAAACTGGATGAAATCGTATTACTTTAGCCAGAATGATAGGCAAAAATACGTCATCGTGCTGAAGGGGTTAATATCGATGTCTACAGCTCCAACTTCCTCACACCACCAAACTCTCAACTACGGTAGTCAATTATTGGTAACCTAACATTGCCTCAAGGGGGGAGGGTTTATTTATTGGTCCATTTTTTTATACATTTATTATTCTTTTCGTTTTCTCCCTCGACCTCCAGCAAGCTTTAAATAATATCCCCAAGAGCCCCCTTCTAGATAAATTTGTACATTGTTTGATAGAAAAATGTCCCTGTCGAGGCCGGTTCCTCCTAAATTACAGGCTCTCTTTCGCTCGCCAGGAAGAAATTGACACCAAAATGGCACGAAAGGTCTTAATATTGACAACAAAATTGGATAACAAATCTTAAAATCGCCAAGCTAATGGGTTGAACGTCTTAAAATCAGATAACTATTGGGGGCCAGACACGAGGGAGAAGGGGGCGCCTTAATTAACCGCATCTCGCACCATCTGCACTGCCTGTCTGGGTAGCTGGGCTGGAAGGGAGAGAGAGAGAGAGAGAGAGAGAGAGAGAGAGAGAGAGAGAGAGAGAGAGAGAGAGAGAGAGAGAGAGAGAGAGAGAGAGAGAGAGAGAGAGGAGAGGGAGAGAGAGAGAGAGAGAGAGAGAGAGAGAGAGAGAGAGAGAGAGAGAGAGAGAGAGAGAGAGAGAGAGAAGATAAGGAGAGAAGATAAGAGGAGAAGATAGAGAGAGAAGAGGAGAGGATAAGAGAGAGAGATAAGAGGAGAGAGAGAGAGAGAGGAGAGTGATAGAGAGAGAAGATAGGTAGATAGATAGAGAGGTAGATGAAAAATATAAAATTGGATGGATAGTTAGATAGACAGGACGGGGTGTATACTGTATATATTACATGGCCTCCCTGCTGCTGAGTCCACCAGCCTGACTGTTCCACCTGTAACAACCACCACCACCACCACCACCAACACCAACACCACCCCCACCACCACCACTGCCACCATCACCAACACCAACACCACCACCACCACCACCAACCACCACACCACCACCCACCACCACCACAACCATCACCCCCCCCCCCCCCCCCCCCCCCCACCACCACCAGGGCCAGGAGAAGAAGGAGGAGCAGGTGATAAAGAAGGAAGAGGAGGAGAAGAAGAGGGAAAAATAAGAAGTTAATGAAGGAAGAGAAGATGATAATACAGGAGAAGGATAAGAGGAGGGAAATATAAGAAGTTGAAGAAGGAAGAGGAGATGATAAAACAGGAGGAGAGGAAGAAGGAGAGGAGGGAAAGATAAGAAGTTGAAGAAGAGGATATGATGAAAAAGGAGAAGAAGAAGAAGAGGGAAAGATAAGAAGAAGAAGGAAGGGAAGACAAAGAAGAAGAGGAGGCGGAGAATACAGACTAAAACACATAACAAAGCCACTCCAACAGCTTCCTCTCTCTCCAACACCCCTTCTCTCCTCTCTACACTCTTCAGAAACATAGGAAAAGTAGAATGTAGATACGAGGTGCCGTTGTAAAGGCTTATCCCTCAATACCTTCATCTGATCATCTGATATGACGATACATATGAGTAGACGGATAGATAGAGAAGAGTAGAGTATATGAGTGAGTAAATAATTATGAGTCAATCTAAGTGTAAGTAAGAAAGTAAGTGCTAATCAAATTAAAGGGTTGGGATATTATGAAGGCTGAAGGAGGAAGGGATGTAGTTAGTTAGAAGAGAGAGAGAGAGAGAGAGAGAGAGAGAGAGCGAGAGCGGAAAGACACTACTGGAAAATAATAGAAACATAGAGACAATAAGACTATGGTAATCTGAGTATTAGCCTAACTGACACTAACCATGTTACTTTGTATATTGCTACCTATTCTAATATACAGTACAGTACACATGTAGCTAACCCATTCTTGTACGATAAGACTAAGACGCACCTGTGTGTTCATTAGATACAAACAAAACAAACATTTGTGACCATCAGGGGAATATAGAACCTTAGTTTATTTAATTTTTTCAATCCCCTTCAGTTGACTTTGAGCGACCTAATTGGCAGATTTTTGTTTTTTGTTTTTTGGAGAGCCAGTTATGAGATCAGGAGATGGCACCGCTAAGTTATTTTACCCATTTATATTGCAGTAACTATCGATTAAAATACATCTACTTTAACTTTTAATATATTTCCTCATTACATTGCACCTTATCCATATCTGAAAGAATATGAAGGATTTAATCAGATACCGTAGGACCTTTTTAGAAGCTGGACGCTACAAAAATAAATAAATAAATACAAAAAATATAAATAATAAATTAATATATATATATATATATATATATATATATATATATATATATATATATATAATGCAACACTAAATAACGACGGTATGTTTACAACCTTTAACAGATAACGACATTTTATAAATATATAAAAAAGACAGATTTTGCCAAAGAGCTTGTAACACAAACGCTTACCAACTTTAAATTGCAAACATGAATACACACAGACACAAACATACACACGTACACACACACAGACACAAACATACACACACACACACACACAGTTTGACACATTTTATACCCAAACCCCTCAAATCCAAGTAGATCCCGCCAACCCTTGCTCTCTTACACATAAGCCCTTCTACTACCGGTAGGATACAAATCGGCTTCACCGATATATTGTTAGTGAATAGTTTGTTTTTAAGGGGGGGTCACCTGCTTTTTTTTATCTTTCTATCCGTTTCTCTCTTTCTCTGGCTTGTATCCATTCGGCTTCATTCAGCCAACTCTTTTAAGACGCTTATCCCCATCCA
>CM064546.1:16689651-16777151 GCA_032716605.1 Paralithodes platypus | reverse complement strand
CTTTTATCTAGCAGTGATCGTGGTTGACACAGGGAAAACATGTATATTGGAGAGAGAGTGCGAGAGAGAGAGAGAGAGAGATTTACATATATTTACATAGATACACTGGCCACACAGATCTTACGATCCCTACGAGGTGACCAGGACTTAATCCTAATAGAGATAGCAACCCTAAGAGAAAGTGGAAGGAAAGGATAGCAAAGATGAAGGCTCTCTCCCCACCCTCCGCTCTCTCCCCACCCTCCGCTCCCTCCGGCAATATGCCGTACATGAAAATAGTTAGAAGTGAATAACCTTGCAGGGCTTGGAAATCGCCTGAAGGAATTTATAGTATAGTTAGAAATGGAAAGGAAAAGGCATGCACACCTTCACTTTTTTTTATTTTGTTTTATTTTATTTTTTTGTTCTCTCTTCAACTGAAAACGTTTTCATTTCCGCCAGGTTCTCTTATCAGTGATCAGCTTCTACTGCAGACCAACTTTTCTGTGATATGTGTCTAACCTTTTTTTAAATGTGTATATCGAGTCACTGTCAATAACATCATTAGGGAGCTTATTCCACTCATTAATAATACTGTGGGTGAAGAAAATTTTAGCTATGTCTAGGTTCGCTTTCCTGCCTGTTAGTTTTAATTTGTTTCCTCTTGTGGAACCTTCTTTGGCTATCTTAAATAGATTATTAGAATTTATGTTACTAAAGCCTTTTATTATCTTAAAACACTCTATCAGCTGTCCCCTTATTCTCCGTTTCTTAAGCGAAAACAGGTCGAGTTCTCTTAATCTCTCATTGTATGGCTTATTTCTAAGGGAAGGGATTAACTTTGTCGCTCTACGCTGAACGGATTCTAGTTTCTCTATGTCTTTTTTTAAGTAGGGAGACCAAAACTGCACAGCATACTCCAGATGTGGCCTCACAATACTTTTATATAGTGGTACAACTATGTCTTTACTATGACAATGAAAATTTCTTTTAATGAAACCTAGCGCTCTATTTGCTTTGTTAGATGCTGCGGTGCATTGGCTTGTAGATTTTAGATTTTCATTGATAAGCACTCCTAGGTCTTTTATCTGTGATACGCTCTTTATCTTTTCTCCATTCATATGGTATTCGTATTTGTTGTTTCGGGAGCCTATTTGTAGTATCAGGCATTTGTTTACGTTAAAGGGCATCTGCCAATGTTCTGACCACTCTGATATCTTGTTTAAATCTGATTGCAGGCTACTTCTATCGCTTTCTGATATTATTGCATTTCCTATTTTAGTGTCATCGGCGAATTTGGAAATTATGTTATTAATGCCGTTGTCTAAATCATTAATATATATTATGAATAATAATGGGCCCAGAACTGAACCCTGTGGGACTCCACTAGTCACCGGAGTCCATTCTGATTCCACTCCATTAATAATTACTCTTTGTTTTCTTTCGCTTAACCAATTCCTTATCCAATTAAGTGTGTTGCCTTGTATTCCTAGATTCTCGACCTTCTGAAGTAATTTATTATGAGGGACCTTGTCGAAGGCCTTCTGGAAGTCCAAGTACACTATATCAAGACTTTTGGTAAAATCATTAATCTTAAATAGGTTGTCATACAATTCGATAAGGTTCGTTAGGCATGATTTTTTTGCTCTGAAGCCGTGTTGACTATTATTAATAAGATTATTATTCTCTATGAAAAGTACAAGTTCGTCTCTTATAATTGATTCTAATAGTTTTACAATAACGGAAGTTAAGCTAATGGGTCTGTAATTCCCGGGTTGTTTTTTATCTCCCTTTTTAAATATTGGTGTAATATTCGCTGTCTTCCAGTCAGTGGGTAATTGTCCATGTTGGAGTGACATGTTAAACATTTTGGTTAGGGGTTCGGCAACTTCATCTTTGACCATTTTTAGGATTTTAGGGATGAATAGGTCTGGGCCGGGAGATTTATTTATTTTCAGTAATTCAATCTGTCTAGTGACGCTTGATTGGCTAATTTGGAAGTCAGGGAGCACAATGTTGCTTGTTTGATTAGTAGCTTGTAGAGTGTTCGTGTTGGCATCAGTGGTAAAAACGGAGCTGAAATAATTAAGTGTAGAGGCTATGTCTTTGCTATCTGTTTCTAGAACACCTTGAGTGTTAAGTATGGGTCCTATCCCGCTTTTGATTTGTTTGCTACTGTTAATGTATCTGTAAAATTGCTTAGGATTAGTTTTACTATCTTTAGCTATGCTTATTTCATAATTCCTCTTTGCTGTTTTTATTAGTTATTTTACTTTTCTGCTGGCGGCCAGGTATTGCTTACATATGCTATTATTCTTTGTTTCTCTCTTTAGGTTGTATAAACGATTTCTTTCCCTAATTGCTCTACTGATATTTATATCGTACCAAAGGGGTTTGTTTATTTTCTTACTGTGTCTTTTACGCATTGGGATATGTTTCTTTTGAACACTCATGAATATTTCTTTAAATCTTTCCCATGTATCGTCAATGTTGGTGAGACCTTCGAGATGCAGATTAATATCTTTTAGGTCATTTCTTAGGCTATTGAAGTCTGCCATATTATAGTTGGGAATAAAAGTTTCACTAGTGCCGTTTGTGTGCGACATATTAATTTGGAGCCTGACGATATTATGATCACAATTAGATATTAATTCCCCAACTTCTAAGTCAGAAATTAAATTTTCGTGGGTCGTTATTACTAGGTCTAAAATATTATCTCCCCTCGTGGGTTTCTGGACTAATTGATATAAGAAGTTATCTTTAATAAATTCGGTCATTTTTTCTGATGCATGGCCAGACCCTTTTACATCTCCCCAATGAATATTAGGAAGATTAAAATGACCTATGATAAGGGTTTCTTTTGTTGATAGAGTTTTTTCTAAATTATTGTATAGGTCTATATCCTCTTGATAGGTATGAGTTGGACGGCGATATACGACAACCACATTAATGTCTATATCCTTGTTATTAATTTAACAGTTCTGAGTTAAATAAAGCTGGACTATGTGGCGGCGCTCGACATAACTCGAGTGGCAATTTCAGCACGTAATGTGGCTGAGAGAGAGAGACAAGTGGTGGCAGGAGACTAGCGAGCGTATGACTGCTCCAGACCACCGCGGCGAACCTACTGACACAAATCTCAGCTCCCTCCTCCCTCTCTCACTCGCTACATACTCAATTATGTACCGAAAGTACCGAATTACCTGCTTTTTGCACTCGCGTTGCACGGTTATTGCAAGAAAACTATCCATCATACAAGGATCGTTATGGTGTCATTCGAAAGCTCTGTTTATGCCCTTTCAGGGATAGGTACTTGTTTTACGTTCTGGGTCTTATTTAGGCATGAAAATGATCACGTAAACAGCCCTATTTTGGCTAAAAACACCCCGCTGGGCGGTACACATAAATAAACCGCATAGGCCGCTCGTAAGGTGTTAATTTTCACACATAACAGTTCTGAGTTATTAGAAGGAATTTTAACCTCAAGTGAGCATATATTTTCTTTTATATACAGTAATACACCTCCTCCTCTCTTACCTACTCTGTCCTTGTGATATAGTTTATAGGAATTGATCTGATATTCGTGTGTGAAATCGATATTGTTGGTGTCTATATAAGTTTCTGTTGTCGCAATTATATCTATTTCTTCATTTAGTAACATAATTCTTAGTTCGTCAATCTTATTTCGTAGATTTCTGGCATTAAAATACATTAATTTGATTGCTTGTTTATTCTCTCTCGATCTTTTGTAAGTGGGGGAATCCGACAGCAATGACACGTTCGGTGGTTGGAGAGAGTTTAATAGTTTTTTTGTTCGGGTAAAGAGTGATTGAGTCGTACGGAAAATCTAGGTGATGGTACGGGTGGAGCGGGAGAGCTGTGATTGAGGGTAGGGGGTGAAGGCGTAATGGAATAAAGGGGAGGGGAGGGGGGTGCGAGAGAGGGACGCAGCGGGGTTTGGAGGCGAGGAGAAGGGAGTTTGGGAAAAGGTATGGAGTAAGACCTTGGGGAAGGATTAGGAAGAATTAGGTTCTCTGAGAGAGTAGGGTGGCTTATCAGGCTTTTCTTTGTCCTGTCAGAGTTTGAAGGGGATTTGTGAGAAGACTGGTGATTATCCCTAGTTTTCTCGTGGGCGTTGTACACAGCTGCATTTAATTTCGCAGCTAGCCACATGGAACCAGTGTGGGAGAGATGAATTCCATCTCGCTTGAAAAATTCCATTTTCCCTTTTACTTCATTAAATGGGTTAATGAATGCGACTTGCTGTTGGATGCAGAGTTGATTTAGGGACTCGTTGATGTCATTGGCCCTGAGATTACTGTAACTGCTTTCTTTCATGCGGGGAGGGATTCCTAGTATGATACAATTTTTAGTTTTATTTTTTGCTTCTTGGATGAGTGTTTCATATTTGGTCATTATTTGTTTGCTAGTTGTGTTACCCCCATCGTAGGCATCGTTACTCCCTACACTGAGAACTAGGCAAGTACTTTGTTTGATTTGGGACTTCTTGATGTCGTTGGTGATGTGGGTAATTTTAGCACCTGGTATGACTTTGACGGATCTTTTACCTGGTGCTAATGTAGCCCATTGGGCCCCCTGTCCACGTGAGAGCGAGTCACTAACTATTTGTGACTTTATTTCATTTTTGCTAACCAGTGTAGCCTTGGACTCTTGATACGGTTTTCTTTTCGTTACTTTACTTTTGTGTGCATTGTCTGCACCTGCGGCTGCGGCCTCATCTGTACTGTTACCTAGTACATCATATCTGTTAGCAAGGGGGATTGTGATTATCTTTGGGGCAGTCTGTTTTGTTTTATTTCCTCTGACTACCTTGAAGGCAGCTCTAGAATCAGCCTGCGGGTGCGAAATGGGGATGTTTTGTTTGTTAAGGTTGGGGCTGTTACGTTGCTCTTTGAGTAAACATATTTCTTGTTTTAGTTCGCTCACTTCTCCTTTGTATGCCTCTAGTGTAAGCTCAAGGAACTGGAATTTCTCACCAGTTAGACACTTAAAGCATTTTTCGTCTGGGAAACCATGCCGGAATATCCATTCCGCATAAAATGTCTCCCCACAACATAGAGTTTTGTATCTCTTTGGTGGCATAATATCTCTGTGGTGAACAATAAATAATATAAAATAAATAAATAAACACTGGACTGGGTAACTTAGCGTGTTACTGTAGTGAGTAGGTAGGTAGCAGCTGTGGGGTCGGGGTCCTTGGGGAGTTGAGCAGGGCGGCTGGAGGAGCTGGTCAGGTATCAACCATCACACACAAGGGTCAGTGACACAGTGAGAGAGAGAGAGAGAGAGAGAGAGAGAGAGAGAGAGAGAGAGAGAGAGAGAGAGAGAGAGAGAGAGAGAGCTAGCTAGCAAGAGGTGGATGGGGCAATCTATTCAATTATACGGTAAGCCTTTTCTATCACAACGCCTATCTCTGGGAGGGGATTAAAAATTAACTTTAGAGAGAGAAAGAGAGCGAGAGAGAGAAAGAAGGAGGGAGGGAGGGAGGTAGAGTGGGAAGGAGGGATATATATACAGTATATACTGTATATATATATATATATATACCGGTATATATATGTATACACTGTAAATACTATTTATATATATATATATATATATATATATATATATATATATATATATATATATATATATATATACACAGAGAGAGAGAGAGAGAGAGAGAGAGAGAGACTGACTGAATGACTGACTGACTGACTGACTGCATACATAGCCTTTCTTTTATCTATCAATGGTCTGGGCCAGAACATGAACAATGAAAAACATGTACCGTATATTGTGAAGGGTGGTATGGTGGGAGTTGTGCGAAAACTTTGTATATAGAGATACATATACCAGTATTTGCTGACCATACAAACCTTACGATCCAAGCGAGGAGAGAGAGAGAGAGATAGAGAGAGAGTGAGAGTGAGTATGTCAGTGAGTGAGGGTGTGCATGTAAAATAGCGTAGCCTATACATAATTATGTGTATATTCTATTTTATCTCGCTAATTTTTGTATGTCAATTTTGTGGACGGATTTTATGTGAGTGTGATATATAAATGGTAGAAAACATAATAGATTGTGAGAAGTCTATGTGATATTTCGTTATACATTTATTTATTACTTGCGTGAGGAGTAGTAGTAAACTGAGTCCAAAGGGTATACATTGTGAGAAATCTGAGTTGTATTATACATACTATCTACATGTGGGGTGTATATAAAGGTTTACAATGAGGAAGAAGAGTATGCATTTTGAGAAGTGTGAGTGTTATTAGACATTAACATATTATTACCATGTGGGATATACTGTATATATATATATATATATATATATATATATATATATATATATATATATATACTCAGTCAGGCTTTGGTGTAAGGATACCAAAGCTATAGACATAGTCAATAATATGTTACGAATACACACCTACGGCTACACACACACACGCACACACACCCACACACATACACCTACACACCTCCACGTGGCGTAACGGATAGCGTGGCTGGCTCACAACCAGAAGGTCCCGGGTTCGAGCCCCGGGCGGGGAAGAGACATTTGGGCAAGTCTCCTAACGGTGTAGCCTCTGTTCACCTAGCAGTATAAATAGGAACCTGGTATAAGTGGACGAAGTTGTGACGTCCCATCTGGGGTTGGTGATCGGTTGCAAGGTGAGATGGGTATCGTACTGGTCAACCTAAGCTACTGGTCAACCTAAGCCTTCGGGTGAGACTGGTACCGTAGTGAGAATGGTATCGTACAGATTAACCCTATGCCTTCTTTTCCAGATGTCGCCAATTGGCTAAAATACAGACTACACACACATGCACAGCCATTCCAACGATACATAAACACTTAACATGCATGTCACGCAATACATTCCCAGTTAAGGAGGCGCGATAATAATGAGCTTAGCTCGCATTGCGTGGATTCCCCATGACGAACAAGCAAGTGAAAAAAAAGTGAATTACACACACACACACACACAAACACACACACACACACACACACACACACACACACACACACCTACACATACACACATACAGACACACACAGTATATCTCGACGATAAAGATTTTGCATCCCAGGAGCTGGACTGGACGACATTGTGGAAGCCTTCGAAGATACCACAAAGGATGCAAATGAAAATACACTTTTTGTCATCCATGCTGGTTCAAATGACGTCATGCGCACCAGATCCGAAGAGTTGATGGAGAAATATCGCAAGATGATCCAGCACTACAAAAACAAGTCAAGGAATATCATCATCTCAGGCATTCTCCCCAAGATCGACGCACCTGACAAATTCTACGACAAGGCCTTCAGCACAAATAGCCGACTAAAATATTTGTGTCTGAGGGAAGAAGTTGAATTCATCAACCTTTGGGACAACTTCTACAACCAGCCTACTCTGTTCCGCAAGGATGGCACTCATCTAAACCCTGTGGGTTCAGCACGCATGGGTCATCTCCTACACGAAGCAGTCAGCAGCCATGGATAAAAAAACGCCATCCGAGAAGAAGCAGCAGTGACATAAATCATCCAACGCCAAGCAAAAAACAGAGGCAACCGAGGACCACCAGCGATAAGGACCGAAGACAGCGAGGACCGAGGACAGCCATGAACATAAATGTAGATCCGACAGGAACCAAAAATATTATTAAAGAGCGTTCCGTGAGTTCTAAAATAACAAATTTAAAGGTTTTCTATGCAAACGCTCGTAGCATACGCAATAAATTTTCAGATTTAGAGGAGCTAGTGTTTACAGAAAATTATGATGTGATTGGCATAACAGAATCTTGGCTCAATACAGAAGATAGAGACTTTTTAGCAGAGTATTCACTTCCCGGTTATGTAATGTTTGAGAAAAGCCGAATAAATCGAAATGGAGGTGGCGTTTTACTTTATATCAAAGAAAGTCTTAAACCTACCCTCTTGTCAAAACCTCAAATTGTGAACGTCGACACATCTTTTGTGCTAATAAAGAATAATAAAGGTACAAAAATAATACTTGCGTTAATATACAGACCTCCAGCTCAATCAGTGCAAACTGCCCGAGAAATTTACGAATAAATTGCAGATGTAAGTAACTCACAAGATACCGTAATTTTTGCCGACTTTAATTTACCTGTGACCAAGTGGGGCGATACTCTTACTTCACACTCCGGACATGACTTGTATTCGAACTTGCAAGAGAGTTCGCTTTATCAATTTGTTCGAACGCCGACCCGTGGTAATAACGTTCTTGACATTGTACTTGCAAAAAAAGAAGAATTGATAGAGAATTTTAATGTTGGTGATGAATTCAGTAACAGCGACCATCGTACGATAACTTTCACTTTAAAGTTTACTAGTAACGAACCAAATAGTAGCATCGAAAAAAGTCCCTAATTTCAAGAAAGCAAACTTCCATAAACTTAGAGCTATGTTTAAAGAAACTGACTGGAGCTTTTTAATTAACAATAACGACATAAATACATCTTGGAAGTTATTCGAAACCACTTACCTAAAACCAGTGCAAGACTACATACCATCGAAAATACGGCGTCCAGGCCATAATAATAAGCCCAAATGGTGGAATAAAGATATTTCAAACTGCCTGCTTGCTAAAAAATGTGCTAATGATAGATTAAACTCCTCACAAAATGACTAAGAACGGGTGAAATTTGTAGAGCTACGACGCAAAGCCAAAAAGTTAATTAAGCAAAGTAAAAAGACCCTAGAGTTACATATTGCGAATCAAAGTAAAACAAACCCGAAAGAATTCTATAGTTATATCAGAAAGAAAAAAGTAGTTACTTCAACTGTTGGACCGTTAGTCGATGAAAATGGAGAATACACCAAAGACGAAGTACAAATGAGTAATGCCCTCAATAGCTTCTTTGCATCAGTTTTTACAACAGAAGACCTCAGTGATATCCCTACACCATCGCCGATTCAGATTGATAATTCAGATGTTCTAAGCAATATCACCGTTACAGAGAGAGAAGTATTGAATTGTTTAGATAAACTCAAGGTAAATAAAACGCCTGGACCTGATACAATCTCGCCTAGAGTTCTAAAGGAAGCTAAGGATGAGCTCTCCAAACCACTGACATTACTATTCAATAAATCCTTGCAGTCTGGAACTATGCCTGATCAGTGGAAGTTAGCCAACGTAACACCGATATTCAAAAAAGGCAGCAAATCCCTACCCAGTAACTATCGTCCAATTAGCTTAACCTCGGTTGTATGTAAAATGCTAGAAACGGTCATACGAGACAGACTCGTAAATCACTTAGAGGAAAATAACATACTTAAAGATACTCAACACGGCTTTCGTAAAAAACGTTCCTGTTTAACAAACCTCTTAGACTTCTATCACGATATCCTCAACCTCTATGACGAGAGTAAAGCTGTAGATATTATATACCTTGATTTTCAAAAGGCCTTTGACAAAGTTCCCCACAAACGTTTACTGCCCAAAACTAAAAGTGCATGGAATACAAGACAGTGTGTTGAAATGGATAGAAAATTGGCTCAGCAACAGAAAGCAAAGAGTAGTCATAAACGGTAAGGCATCTAAATGGACCAATGTAAGTAGCGGGGTACCCCAGGGATCGGTACTAGGACCAATTCTCTTTCTAATTTACATCAACGACATAGATGAGGGTCTCACTTGTACAATCTCAAAATTTGCTGATGATACAAAAATTGCAAATAGCGTACTCTCAAAAGAACAAGTTGACGATATGCAACACAATCTAGATAAATTGTCGCATTGGGCCCAAATTTGGCAAATGAGTTTCAATGCGGATAAATGTAAAGTACTACATATCGGATACCTAAATGAGAAAGCAAACTATTCGATGAATGGCACTCAGCTTAAGAATGTAAACAGAGAAACCGATCTGGGAGTAAAAATATTGAGTAACCTAAAACCGAGTCATGTTCAGAAGTTGTTAAGAAGGCAAACAAAATAATTGTCTTTATAGGCAGGTCATTTGAGCATAAATCCAAAGAAGTTATCCTAACCCTTTACAATTCCTTAGTCCGCCCTCTTCTGGAATACTGCGTTCAATCCTGGTGCCCTTATTACCAAAAAGATATAAACAAGCTAGAACGAGTTCAACGTAGAGTTACCAAAATGATACCTAGCCTAAAGAACAAATCATACGAAGAGCGTCTTAGAGAATTAAATCTATTTCCTTTAACCCAGCGCAGATTAAGAGGTGACTTAATTCAAGTGTTCAAAATCATCAAAGGCATCGACAATATGAACTGTAGTAAGTACTTCACTATCGACCAATCTAATTACACGCGGGGAAACGGTTGCAAAATTATTGGTAAATCTTTTAACTCGCACGAATCTAAAAATGTCTTCTTCAATCGAGTTGTCAACTTGTGGAATGGGCTTCCCCGAAACGTTATAAACTGCATCACCGTTGATTCATTTAAACTCCGCCTAGACAAATATCTCGCATCAAACCCACGACTGACTGCGTTTGTAAATTAATAACTTTATGTTATCCCCCCCTCAATTACTAACCCATCTGTCCTCTACTAACTTCCTAATCCTGCCACGGACATTAGTTCCAGGGCAGTAATTCCCTTTCCAATTTTCCCTTACCCACTCTAAACCACTGTTTGGACACCTGATCCTCAGTGTTTTGGAGGACAAGCAACCTAGAAGGGTCACTAGATCTGTTGTTGCTTGATTTCCTTCGTACTCCTTTGTACTTTGTATAATATTTTAAGGGGATGTTATGTGATTTTTCAATATATTCTTTTCATTATTACCGGTCTATACTGTGTATTTGTTTCAGTTTACTCCCAAGACCTCAATCAAGCTTAATAAATAACATCCCCAAGATGATAAATTTGTAAATTTTTCGGTAGAAAAATGTCCCGGCGGAAGGCCGGTTCCTCCTAAATTACAGGCTCGCTATCGCTCGCCAGGAAATAATCGACACCTGAATGGCAGGAAAGGTCTCAATATTGACAAAGAAATGGGCAGAAGTCTTAAAATGTGACAACTAATGGGGCTAAACATGAAGGAGAAGGGGGTTCAGAAAAAACAAATCCTTCCCCTTAGGGATGTAATTTTACCGTGGTGTGGTATTATTTGTCTTAATAATTTAGGTTCAATTTTAAGGAATCACACACACACACACACACACACCTACACACACACACACACACACACACACCTACACACACACACCTACACACACTCACGGTCACGGTGGCCGAGCGCGCTTAGTACTCTGTATTGGGAGCGCTAGCTCTGGTGTCGGGGGTTCGATCCCACGCGCCGGCAGGGGAGGTTCTCTCAAAAACTTTCCCTGGCCGTGAAGGCAAGGTCTGGAAGGACCGTCTCGAGGGACCCACAAAGTCTCCTGCCCACTTCCTACTCCCTCGGGGGTATGTAGGCGCTCTCGTTAGCAGCCAGGATCAGTCTGTTGATCCCTTAGGTTAAGATATAGGTTAAGTCTTTGTATTTTCAGCCCCATTGGCTGCCGGCTTGAAATACACCGATTATTATTATTATTATTATTACACACCTACACACACACACACACACCTACACACACACACACACAAAATAGACAATATAGTGTCGTTTACTAATGGAGTCCCTTGAATCTAACTGCAATATTCAAAGGCTATCCAAAATATAGTAAAATATACATCATCGTAGAACCAACTTTATTTGTTCTATTCTATGTATTCTATATACTCAGACCCAATCCCCACTTTTCCTGTTGTGTGTGTGTGTGGGTTTTTTTGTGGGGGGGGGGACTCAAGACAGAGCCAGAATAGGGAAAACACAACATAAAACAATGAACACACAAAAACAATATACAAATTCACACATATCTATTTATTTGTACGAAACTAAAATGCGTTGTCACACGAGAGCTTTTATAGTCAACATTCGATGATCAACACTTTTCTGGCAACATTTCTGGAATAATTTTCACCGGTATCAGAAACTAGACTGACGATAGATGAATTTAGGAAACCGAAATATGTTGCATGTTGACCTCGTAAGCTGCCAGACCAGTGTTTAGGATAACTGTTGAGGTAGAAAGTGCTCGTGTGATACCGGCTTAGGAATTCACGTGTTGTGTATCGATGACGTAATATACCGCTATTTGCGTGTTTCGGACTTTTTACTCTAGGTTGGGCAGAAATCGTAACCGCTAACCTCTCATAACTCAAAAAGGATTCGAGTAATCGAGCTAATAATGTGTATGTGTGTGCTATATATCCTGTGTTTATGTGTGGTTCCCTGTATGTGTGCGTGTGTGTGTGTGGGTCCTGGTGTGTATGTGTGTGAGTGTGTCTGTGCTTGTTGTACCTGTGTGTGTGTGTAGGGGGGAAGGGGGGGGGGGGATCTGTGTGTGTGTGTGTATATATACACTCGCCCCAGAATGTTGGCCTTCCTGGTAAAGACATCTATTGTGACGAACATGTAAAAATGGCGTCACTTAACCTTTGACTCTCTCTCTCTCTCTCTCTCTCTCTCTCTCTCTCTCTCTCTCTCTCTCTCTCTCTCTCTCTCTCTCTCTCTCTCTCTCTCTCTCTTCATCATATTTCCTTTCTTCAACATATACAAATGGCGTCACTTCACCTTTGAACTACTCTCGTCTTGCTCTCTCTCTTCTACCGTTGATTCATTTAAACTCCGCCTAGACAAATATCTCGCATCAAACCCGCGACTGAGTGCGTTTGTAAATGAATAACTTTATTTTATCCTCCCCTCAGTTACTAACCCATATGTCCCCTACTAACTTCCTAGTCCTGCCACGGACATTAGTTCCAGGGCAGTAGTTCCCTTTCCAATGTTCCCTTACCCACTCTAAACCACTGTTTGGACACTTGATCCTCAGTGTTTTGGAGCACAAGCAGCCTAGAAGGGTCACTAGACCTGTTGTTGCTTGATTTCCTTTGTACTCTTTCCTCCTATTCTCTCTCTTTCTTTCTTTCTTTCTCTCTCTCTCTCTCTCTCTCTCTCTCTCTCTCTCTCTCTCTCTCTCAAACCTGGATGTAGGTGAACATCTGGCAACGTCCGATCATAAAATCTTAAGAATCAACGTTATAAGCAAATATTCCTCAGTAAAAACAACAGGAATGGTTTCGGACTTCAAAAACGCAAATTATGACGGACTTAAGGAATCGCTATCAAACATACACTCAAACCTCATAAATATAAACGAAGTAAATGAACTATGGGGACATTTTAAGTCTGCAATTACAGAAGCGCATAAACAATTTGTACCCATGAAACCAAAACGTAATACGAAATCAAGTATGCCCCCTTGGTACAGTAGAGACATTGGCAAGGCAATAAGGAAAAGGAATCAACTCCACAAACTTGTAAAAAATAACACAAACACTGAAGTAATTAAAAACTTGTACACAAATAGTAGAAGGGAAGTGAAAAAAATAATTAGGGCGAACAAACAAAATTACGAAATGACTATTGCCAGAGAAAGTGCCACAAACCCCAACAAATTCTACAGTTACGTAAACAAAAATAAACAGATCAAAAGCGGAATCGGACCGCTAATAGAAGATGGCCAGACAATAACAGGTGACACAAACACGGCAAATCTGCTCAACAAATATTTTGGCTCAGTTTCCACAGAAGAAATTATCGATCATACCCTTGAAAATAACACCTCAACTCATGTGATAGGAGATTTCACCATCAGTGTTACCGAAGTACAAAGCAAATTGAGTAATTTAAATGTAAATAAGACCCCGGGACCCAACATGCTCCACCCGAAAATAATTGAGAATGTTAAGGACGAAATAGCAAAACCCCTGACACAACTATTTAACTTATCATTACTACAGGGGATTGTACCGAGTGATTGGAAAGATGCGAACATTACGCCGATATACAAGAAGGGTAGCAAGGCCAAAGCGAGCAATTACAGACCAATTAGTCTAACTTCAATTGTAGGAAAAATCATGGAAAAAATCCTTAGAGATAAGATAGTAGATTACCTCGAATCAAACAACCTAATCAAAAATAGTCAACACGGCTTTAGATCAAATAAGTCAAGCCTAACAAATTTGATTGAATTTTATAACAAACTATTCACATATAACGACATGACGAAATCACTAGATATAATCTTCTTGGACTTTCAAAAAGCTTTCGACAAGGTGCCTCACCGAAAACTATTGGCTAAACTGGAGAGGATAGGTATCAAAGGTGAAATTCATTCTTGGATAAAAAATTGGCTTACAGACAGAAGACAGAGAGTGGTGATAAATGGAGTGGAATCGGAGTGGGAGCCTGTCACTAGTGGAATTCCACAGGGTTCAGTCCTTGGACCGGTCCTGTTTCTCATTTACATTAATTATATTGATGTAGGGGTAAACAACACCATTTCCAAATTCGCCGACGATACAAAAATAGGAAATACAGTCCTGAACGAAGATGATAGAAATGCGTTGCAATCTGATTTAAACAAGATATCAGAGTGGTCGAAAAAATGGCAGATGCCCTTCAATGTCGATAAATGTCAGGTGCTGCAGGTTGGTAGCAGAAATATGAAATACAAATACGAAATTAATGGCAAACAAATAAAAACCGCAACGGTAGTAAAAGACCTAGGGGTACTAATATCTGAAAACCTAAAAACTTCCGACCAATGTATAGCAGCTGCAAATAAGGCAAACATAGCATTGGGCTTTATTAAACGAAAATTTACATATAAACATGAAAACGTAATAGTGCCACTGTTCAAAAGTATGGTGAGGCCCCACCTTGAATATGGTGTGCAGTTCTGGTCACCTTATCTGATCAAGGACATTGTAAGACTCGAGTCAGTACAGCGTAGAGTGACGAAGATGATACCCTCATTAAGAAATAAACCATATGAAGAAAGACTTAAACGATTGAACCTGTTCTCATTAAAAATGAGGAGGTTGAGGGGTCAGCTTATTGAGTGCTTTAAGATACTAAAAGGTTTCGACAAAGTCGATGTAAATGCACTATTCACATTAAACAATACTAATCAAACTCGCGGAAATGGAATGAAATTAAAAACCAAAAAGGCAAACCTAGATGTCACAAAGAGTTTCTTCACCTACAGTGTGGCGATAGAGTGGAATAAACTACCAGCGAGAGTGGTGGAGAGCGACACAATAGACGCTTTCAAGGGAAGGCTTGACCTCTATCTGCAGAGGGCTGGGGTGATATGAAAAAAAAAAAAAATGTATGTATATGTATGTGTGTGCACTGTACAGTATGTATATATATACTGTATATATTATGTATGTATGTTTGTATGTATGTGTATATGTATGTATATGTATATATATATATATATGTATATGTATATATATATATGTATGTGTATGTGTATATGTGTATATATGCATATATAGTTTGTAAGGCCAGACTGCCTAGTAAGGACCTTGAGGTCTGTGTGGTCTGTGTATCTATGTAGCTCTATGTAGCTCTCTTCTATCGGCTTATTCTCCTTCCTCTCTTCTCTTCTTCTGTCTACTTCTCCTTCTCCTCTTTTTCCTCTGTCTGCTTCTTCTTCTCTTTTTCGTCATCCTTCTCTTCTTTTGCTGTCTGCTTCTTCTGCTTCTCCTCTTTCTTGAGTCTGCTTCTTCTCTTTTTCTTCATCTTTCTCTTCTTCTTTTATCTGCGTCTTCTCCTTCTTTCTTCCTTCATAATTCGTGTGTTTCTTGGTCGATGTGTGTTCCATAGCGTACACACATAATACAGTCTACATTGACGTACGGGAGTGAAGCATGGACGTTGTTGGAGAAACACAAACCAAAAGTGAGAGGGGTGGAAATGAGTTACTTGAAAAGTGCGTGCGGAGTTACATGGAGCTATAGACAGACGAATGAGGAAGTACGAGAGCGGTGTGATGTGGTGTGGATGTAGATGTGCTGGAAAGTGTGACAAGGAACACCTTGAGATGGTTCGGCCATGTGGAACGTATGGGAAGCGAGAGAATGACTAAGAGAGTGTACAAGAGTGAGTGGAAGGACAAAAAGGGAGAGGTAGACCTAGAGAGAGGTGGAAGGATGGAGTTAAGAAATATATGCATGAAAGCGGTGTTGGATGGTAGGAGGGGCGTCGACTGACTGGGGACAGAGGTGCATGAGGGCGATTCATTCGTGGCCTCCCCTTCCGGAATCATGACTTCCGGCAATAGATAGATAGATAGATAGATAGTTTTATTCGCCTGGATCTAGTATTTACTTGTTTGTTATTTATTTTTGTTTCTATTATATCCATGTTCACTTCTTAATTATTTATTTTTTTACTTATTTTTGGATTTTTCTTCATCAAATATCTTCTTTAATTGTACATATTATTATTTTCTTGTATATTCTCTTTTTCTACTTTCACTTGTTTTTATATTATTTCGTATTGTCTTTTCATTTGTCTTCCGCTGCATTGTTTTGCGTTGTGTATTCGACTGACTCTCTATTTTATTTCTGCGACTGTTTCTTTGATCTATATACTTTATCATTCTGATGCATATTCTTTACTCTCTTCATATTTATTTTCCCATTTATAATTTATTGTCTTTTCTTGTTTTGTCTTTATATAATAATAATAATAATTATAATAATAATAATAATAATAAAGTAGGTGTGCAGTTTTCGCATTACCAAAAAAAAAAAAAAAAAAAAAAATGCATACGCAACTCTGCGACCTAGAATTCTGCAAGTAGTATTGAATCTCTTAGGTGAAATCGGTTTATATGCAATTTATGTATATACCGTATATATTAAATGTTTTTATACTCACAACCGGACTTGAACCACCGACACTCAAAACAAGTGCCTATACTTTAATCCACTATACTACGGCATGATAGAGGATACTTGTGTGTAGTGGATTAAAGCATAGACACTCGTCCTGACTGTTTGTGGTTCATGTCCGCCTGGGAGTATATATGTATATATATAATTACATTTATAATCACATTGAATCTTAACTATTAAAATATTTATCGATAATAAGGTCAGCGTAACACTATTTTGTAGCATTTTGAATATTTATTACAAATAGTGATCATATAGGCCTACTGTGACCTTGACCTTTGACATAAAATAAAATACATATATTTGGATGGTCGTCGCATTGACCAACTGAATTTCCCTGTATAACTTGGTGACAATACATTAAACAGTCTAGGAGGAGTTTAGGGAAAATGACAAATACTATTGTTTTGACCTTGACTTCTGACCTTACCTATTACAATATGTATGTGAAATTTGATACATATATAATATTTATAATAAGCCATAACACAGCCAGTTTACCAAAATTTGAGTAATCTTTCTTAATAAATAATAAAAGTTGACCTTTGACCTTGACCTGTGACCTTGACCTTTATGTAAGAGTACATTTTTGTTTGCATTGACATTGCCCATGAAAATCAAATAAGCATACATGATTTCATTAAAACCCATTAGATAGTTTCATATATATCAATAGAATAGTTGACCTTGATCTTTGACCATTATCTTGACCTTTATATGTCTCGACATTTATTATTTTACTTTTCACTTAAAGTGCAACTATCTCACCAAATTTTGTGAAGTTTGCATGGAAAGTAAAGAAAATAGCTTATTGACCTTTTATTTGACCTTGACCTGTGACCTTGACCTTTCATATGGAATTGTATAGTTTCTTACATGACCTTGGCCTAGGTATTCCGAATAAACATGGTAAGCCTAGTGAAAATCTAACAGTTAGTACGGTATAAGAAATACTAGTAGAAAAACTATTTTGACCTTTGACCTTGATCTTTGACCTTACCCTTTAGAATATGTATCTATAATGTGGGCAATACGATATCAAGGTTACTAGTAACTTGTATAGTGAAAATGAAGACATATGAGTATAAAGTAAAATAAATAGTAAAAAGTTGACCTTTGACCTTGACCAGTGACCTGGACCTTATGTAAGAGTGTTTTTTTTGTATTGGCATTGCCCCGGAAAATCAAATAAGCATGCCTAATTTCATTAAAACCCATCAGTTAGTTTCATATATATTAATAGAATAGTTGACCTTGACCTTTGACCTTTATCTTGACCTTTATGATATGTGTGTCCAAATGTATTGTTTCCTTATCATTTAAAGTGCAACTATCTCACCAAGTGTTGTGAAGTTTGCAAGAAAAGTAAAGAAAGTAGCATATTGACCTTTTATTTGACCTTGAACTGTGACCTTGACCTTTATTATGGAATTGTATAGTTTCTTCTATGACCTTGGCCTAGGTATTCAGAATATACATGATAAGCCTAGGGAGAATCTAACAGTTAGTATAAGAAATACTAGTGAAAAACTTATTTTGACCTTTGACCTTGACCATTGACCTTACCCTTAAGAATTTGTACATACAAATTTGGTCAATACGATATATAGGTTACCAGTAACTTGTATAGTGAAAATGAAGACATTTGAGTAAAAAGTAAAATAAATAGTAAAAGTTGACCTTTGACCTTGACCTGTGACCTGGACCTTTATGTAAGAGTTTTTTTTTGTATTGACATTGCCCAGGAAAATCAAATAAGCATGCCTAATTTCATTAAAACTCATCAGTTAGTTTCATATATATTAATAGAATAGTTGACCTTGACCTTTATCTTGACCTTTATGATATGTGTGTCCAAATGTATTATTTTCCTTTTCATTTAAAGTGCAACTATCTCACCAAATGTTGTGAAGTTTGCATGAAAAGTAAAGAAAATAGCATATTGACCTTTTATTTGACCTTGACCTGTGACCTTGACCTTTATTATGGAATTGTATAGTTTCTTGTATGACCTTCGCCTAGGTATTACGAATACACATGGTAAGCCTAGTGAGAATCTAACAGTTAGTATAACAAATACTAGTGAAAAACATATTTTGACCTTTAACCTTTGACCTTACCCTTAAGAATATTTACCTAAAACTTGGTCAATATGATATATAAGTTACCAGTAACTTGTATTGTGAAAATGAAGACATTTGAGTAAGAACTAAAAAATATGAAATATTTACCTTATATTTAACCTTGGCCTTTGACCTTAACCTTTAAGTTAAATGGAATTTTTATTTTTGACTGACCTTCGAATTGACCTAATGAATATACCTGTGAAATTTGGTGAAAATCCATCAAACGGTCTAGGAGGAGTTTCCGGACAGACAGACGGACGACGACGACGACAGACAGGCTGGCTGGTGGTGCACAGTATACGGGCAGGATCTGTGTGCGCGATACCACTCTGCTTCGCAGAGTTGATAGTAGTAAGTATCATAGACTACATTAGATCTGGACTGGACACGAAAATAAAACTTTGCAGTAAGGGACCCAAAATCGGAGAACGAACCTCCAAGTTCGAACCTCGAAACCGCGAAAATATCACATTATAGCGGTTCCGAGGTTCGAACTTGGGGATTCGTTCTCCGATTTTGGGCCCCTTACTGCAAAGTTCCATTTTCGTGTCCAGTCCAGATCTACTGTAGTCTATGTAAGTATATATTCACAATGAAAACATAATAATACACCATATTACCATTACCATTACCATTTCCGGGTGGTCGGGGGCCGGGGGAGTGCTGGAGGAACCCTGGTGACCCTGGTCTCTGGGTCTTCTCCTGGTTGACCTACTGTAGATGTGTGTGAATTTGTATTTTGTTTTTGTGTGTTCATTGTTTTCTGTTGCGTTATCCCTATTCTGGCTCGGTCTTGAGTCGGCCACCCCCCAAAAAAAAAGAAAAAAAGGAAAAGAGGGGTAACAATAAAAAACAAAATAGGAAAAGTGGGGATTGGGGCTGAGTATATAAAATATAATATAATAGAAATTTACTATTTGTTCTTGTATTTTTGTTTTGTATCTCTCTGGATCCACTTCACGTCCCTACTGCTTTGTATTCGGCCAAACCCTCGCTTCTAATTTTTCGCCTCTTAGCCTACCTTCCCTCTCCTTCTCAACCTCTCCAGGGGGGGGAGGGGGGGGGGCCCATCCTTCTCCTCTCTCTCCTTGCCGCCGCCCCCCTCCCTTCTTCCCTCTCCATCCCCGCTTCTACATCGCCCCCTTCCTCTCCACTTCCTCAAACGCCCCTCTCCCTCTCTTCCACCCCCTCTTCGCACCCCCCCCCCCCTCCTTGCCCTCAATCTTTCCATTACCCCTCCCTCTTCTTCTCTAACTCTTCCCTTCCACCTCCCCCCACTCTTCTTTTGGCTTCCATGCGCTGTTTCTCTCACCCCCCCCCACCCCCTCCCCGTGCCTCACTTGTCTTCTTGCTCTCATGCTCTGGTTCTCGATTATTGTCTTTTCTTTGTCAATATCGCTCGCTCTATCGCTTCCTAGAACACCTCCTCATCCTCCTCTTCTTCTCCCTTCTCTCTTCGCTCCCGTCCTCCTCTTTCTTTTCCTGTCTCTCTTCTTCTTCTCTTCTCCTCTTGTGTTGTTTTGATGACCCTCTTCTTCTGTCCCTCCATCTCTTTCTCTTCCCTCCTCTTCTCTTCTCTCTTCTCTTCTCCTCCCTCCTCCTCCTCCCGGCGCCTCCTTGTTATTGTTCTCTCTTCTATTACCCTGTGTGTTTTTTATCTATAATTTCTTGCCCGGTCCTTATGGCCGCTACACTGACTCTCCAGATTGATGCTGCCTGTACCTTACTAGTATATATATATATAATATTGATAGATAGATACATGTTAGCGTGTCTGTGTGTGTGTGCGCGTTGCAGGTAATTACAAAATAAAAAATAAATCATCAACAGATCTAACTCCTATGAACCTGTATTATAGAAGAAAATACGGTGAAAGGCTGTAGAGCTACGGGAATGGATTTGGGAGGGATTGGTGGTCGCGATTCCTCAATGGTTGCTTGTGACCGCAATTCAGCCGTCCGGCTGGCTCAGTTGACAGCGTGCCTGATTCCCATCTCGAGGTCTCGCGTTCAATCCCCGCTCAGATTGAACAGTTTTTCTGGGATATAGCCGGCGGTTACCATCTCCCCATGAGCAAGGGGGATGGGTAATGGTCTCTGGTAGACTAAAGAAAGCCAAGCGCTTGTGAATGCTCGAAGGAGGAGATACGGGCGCTATATAAGTAACCAGAAGATTATTATTATTATCATTATTATTCAAGGCTTAAGGGGAGATTTGTCGTTTGTCGTTCTTAATCATGTTTAGCCCCATTAATGTTCAGATTATAAGATATTTGCCCCATTTAGTTTGTCGATTTTAAGACGTTTCGCCCCATTTCTTTGTCAATATTAAGACCTTTCGTGCTATTTAGATGTCATTGTTTTTCCTGGCGAACGATAGTGAGCCTGTAATTTTGGAAGATGACGGGACATTTTTCTACCGATAAATGTACAAATTAATCTAGAAGGGGTATCTAATGCATGTATTTTTAAAAGTTTGAAGGAGGTTTAGGGAGGAAACTAGAAATATATGAAACAAATGAAAAAATCGACCTAAAAGTGAACCATCCCTCTTAAGGGAAGGTTTTTAGTTTGATACCTATACCTCCATCAAGCTTTTAAAAATACCCTCAAGACCCCCCTACGAGATAAATGTGGACATTTTTCGGTTGAAAAATGTCCTGGCCGAAGGCCAGTTCCTCCTAAATTACAGGTTTGCTACTGCTCGCCAGGTAAAAATTGACACTTAAGTAGCACGAATGGTCTTAAAATTGACAGACATGGGGCGAAAGGTCTTAAAATCGCCAAACTAATGGGGCGAAAGTCTTAAAATATCAATGGTAATGGAACTAAACATGTGGGTGAAGGGGGTCCATAAAAAACCCTCTTCAGTTAAAATCTCCCCTTAATCCAACTGCCTACTACTGGAATACCACTTGCAGAATAGATCACATTATGGGGGGATGGCGTATTTGTTGGCTCATTTATGTATGTTTTTATTATTTGTATTGGTTTCCTTCTTAGATCTCCTTCAGGCTTGAAAAACACCCACCCAAGACCCTTTTTCAAGATATATTTGTACATTTTCCTCATAAATTACAGGCTCGCTATCGCTCGCCAGGAGAAAATCGATACCTAAATGACAGGAAAAGTCTTAATATTGACAACAAAATAGGGCAAAAGGTCTTAAAATCGCCAAACTAAAGGGTTGAACGTCCTAGCATCTGAAAACTAATGGGGCTAATCATGAGGAAGAAGGGGGACCAGAAAAACAAACCATCGAACCAATTAACCGAAGCTTCGAAATGTTCATACCAGGTCAATAAGGAGATTGACTTCCGGTGTGTGAATTTGTATTTTGTGTTTGTGTGTCCATTGTTTTCTGTTGTGTTGTCCCTATTCTGGCTCTGTCTTGAGTCGGCCCCCCCCCCCACCCCCCAAAAAAAGAGAGAGAGAGAGAGAAAAAAAGGATAAACCAATAGGAAAAGTGGGGATTGAGCCTGAGTATGTAGAATAGAATATAATGGAACTTCCGTCTCTGTAACACTATCTGGTCTGATGTCTTGTGTGGTTATTATGATATTTGGTTTAATTAGTGATGTTAAGGATTTTTCCATTAGTTTGTCCCCTTGCCTCCTCCTTACCCTCTCTCTCTCGCTCTCTCTCTCTCTCCTTCAGCATATGTGTCGTGAATAATTGCCTGAAGTGCACCTGAACTATGGTAATTAGTGCAATAAGTTTCACCTCTCTCTCTCTCTCTCTCTCTCTCTCTCTCTCTTTCTCTCTTTCGTTTAACCCTATTTGGTCCGTGGGTGGGTCTATTTATGTTTATGTAGTAAAATTATTTTTTCTACTCGACTAGTAAGCTCTGGAACGCTCTCCCTCAATCTGTCTTTCCCCCATCCTATGACTTAAATTGCTTGTATCCAAACATATTGACTCTAATGTACGGGTGTGTCGTCACTTATGCTCTTGGCTGTACTCCTAACCCAAGTAAAATCCTCTGCAGGTAAACCAAGGTAATACATCCTCCTCCTTCTTCACCCCTCCATCCTCCTCCTCCACCCCTCCTTCCCCAATCAACCCCTACTCTTCCTACACCCTCCTCCTACTTCACCTCCCTCCCATTACCCCCTCCCCACCCTTCTTCACCCCTCCTCTCCCTTCACCTTCTTTCCCCCATCAACCCCCACTCCTCCTACACCCTCCCTCCTCCTTCACCCCCTCCATCCTCCCCAACCTTCGTCACTCGTCCTCCCCCTTCACCTTCCTTCCCCCATCGACCCACACTCCTCCTACTCCCTCCTCCTCCTTCACCCCCTCCATCCTCTCCGTCCTCCCCCTTTACCTTCCTTCCCCCATCAACCTCCACTCTTCCTACACCCTCCCTCCTCCTTCACCTCCCTCCCTTTACCCCCTCCTCATCCTTCTTCACCTCTCCTTCCCCTTCACCTTCCTTACCCCATCGACCCACACTCCTTCACCTCCCTCCCTCACCCTCCTTCTCTTCGTTCTTCACCCTCTTCCTCCTCCTTGACCTCCCATCTCCTTCTTCACCCCCCTTCATCTCCTTCCCCCTTCCCCCATCAACCCCCACTCCTCCACTTTCCTTCCCCCCTCAACCCCCTCCCTTCCTACACCCTCCTCCTCCACCTTTTTCCCTCCTTCACCCCCCCTCCCCCCTGTCCTCCTCCTTCGCCCCCTCCATCAGTATAAAGGACAAATCCCTCTTCCGGAAGGGCGCCTGTGTTGACACTTGCTAACAAAGAGGCCGCCCCGAGACATTCGGAAACTTACCAGACACCCAGACACACAGTCAGACAGACAGCCAGAGGGGAGAAGAAGACAAGTGATAGATGGATGGATGGATGGCTAGAGAGAGAGAGAGAGAGAGAGAGACCTAGACACGTAGATAGATTAAGAGATATATACATGAATGGATAGCTAGATAGATAGATAATTATATAGATAGATAGTAGATAGATAGATAGATTAAGAGATAGATACATGAATGAATAGATAGATTGATAGATTAAGAGATAGAAAAATGGGTGGATGGATAGATAGATAGATAGATAGATAGATAGACAGATATAAAAATACTGTAGATAGATAGATAGATAGATACAACAACAACAACCAGACATTAAAGACACACAGGATCAACAACAGATTAGGGAAGAAGCCGAGTGATAGATAGATAAATATATAGATAGATAGGCAGATAGATTGATTGATTAGGAGAGATAAATGGATAGATAAATATATAGGTAGGTAGTTAGGTAAAGACTTAGATAGATAGAGTGGTAGGTAGGTAGATAGTTAGATGAGGAGATAGACAGCAAAAATAGATAGACAGCGATATATAGGTATAGAGATAGATATATATATGGAGAGTGAGACAACAGCCAATAATTATCTTCTATAACTCGTATACTGTATATAGCTGCCTAGTTTTCTCTCTCTCTCTCTCTCTTAGTTACTCACCCCCACTTCTCTTCCCCCCCCCCCCTTCTCTTCACCCCACGAGAACATTTTCAAATTGCCTGTCCAATTAAATTTCTCCGGCGTCACCAGATTCTTACAGAGCAAAATAAAACTGCCTCAAGTAATAGCTCGCCTTTGGTTAACCCCACAGAAATATATTATAATGAGAAAAAAGAGGAAGACACAGAGAGTACAAAGTACAATTGGTACAAAGGAGTACAAAGGAAATCAAGCAACAACAGGTCTAGTGACCCTTCTAGGCTGCTTGTCCTCCAAAACACTGAGGATCAAGTGTCCAAACAGTGGTTTAGAGTGGGTAAGGGAACATTGGAAAGGGAACTAATGTCCGTGGCAGGATTAGGAAGTTTGTAGGGGACAGATTGGATAGTAACTGAGGGGAGGATAAAATAAAGAGAGAGGGAGAGAGAGAGAGAGAGAGAGTATTTATATACAGTATATTCATGTGATTTTCCCATTGTGCACTGCTTAGTAGGGCCATTTGCTTGGAATCCGTGACCATTTTGTTCCTACCTTTTTCTCTCGATGGATTGACAACCTGAACCATTTTAAAGGAAAATTAGCTCCTATGCCCCTCTTAAAAATGACGGCTAACTCTGCTAGAGCCCAATATTCAAAATGGCCACCAACGCCATCTTGAAAAACGTGAAATGTAATATCTCTGGCATCAGATGAGCTACAAGGACGAATGAGGTGTCCTTTTTCACTAATTCTGGCATTACAAATCCACTGGAATGGTTTTTGTATTGTATTGTATTGTATATTGTATTGTTATTGTATTGTATTGTATTGTATTGTATATTCTGTTGTTATTGTATTGTATTATACTAATTGTACATACTAATCTGCCACTTCACTGTCACTACATGATTCACTGTATGAGCCACTATCAGAATCACTGTCCTCACTTTCGCTGCTATCATCACTGTTGTTCTCTGCCTGCGGTGTATATCTAATATTACTTTTTTACTATTTCAGATGGATCGCATGCCCATCTGATGAAAATCGCTGACTTGTGAAGTGACCGAAATAATGGATAATAGAAGAGAGAGTGAAGAGTTACCAGACAAGACATTAAATAAATACGAGTGCATTTTACTCTGTGGTAAGCGATGTACCGCAGATGATCGTTTGGAAAACATTACACCTGAGAAGTGGGAATCCATCCGGGAAAAGTCTTTACAATGGAAAGAACTTGATAAGTTTCAACATATACATGAAAATGTGGATTGGGAGAAGGGACCAAAGGGTCACCACATGCATAGCATTTGTTACGCATCATTATCCAGCAACGCAAGCTCTCTCAAGCTGAAAAACGCAAACACAAATCCGAGGAACGCCTTGAAAGAGATGAAGCATCAGATCAACAAGACCCTTCCCCAGAGGCCAGTGCACCTAAAAGGCTCCACTCCAGTATGGGTGTCCTTCACGATAAGACTCTGTGTGTGGTGCATGAAAGGGGCATACAAGAGTAGTGATCGTGACAAGCAGATTTTACTCCTATCAACAGTAGATGCCTGGACTAAATTCAAGTTACATACTGTCCGTCTGGAAGATGAGGTCATGAGATTGAGACTTGACACTCTGATTGCATCCATCCCAGATAGTCAAACAGCATTTGGGTTGGAAATCTGCTACCATCGTGCGTGCTGGCGCAAATATGTAAGCGACCACAAGCCCCTTTCAGATGAAAGCACTCAACAACTGCAGCGTGTAAACCTCCGAGAGGCCCAAGCTCTCTTCTTTCATCATATTCGTCAAGTCATCTTCAAAGACCATGAAATTCGCACACTGCAAGGCCTGCTGCAGGACTATAAGCGCATTATCTCAAATCACGGACATAACTCAGTAGTAAAATCCAGCTACTTAAAGGAAATTCTCGTCAATGAATTTGGGGAAGACATCGGATTTCATGAACGCATTCAAAAGAATGTGAGTGAACTGGTATATGATACAACAGCAGCAGGTACATACATCGAGGCGGCAATATCTTCATTGGGTGTCAGCAATGATCAGTTGGTGATGAATGTTGCGGCACGACTCAAAGAGCAAGTCATCAGGACAAATACTATTCCCTGGCTCCCATATATACACGAGTTGGAGAGAGAAGAAGACCTCAGTGAGCTCCTGCTGAAGCTGCTCACATGGCTGAAACACCCAAATAAGTCTGCAATTGATGACAGTCCATCCGTCCGATCGATTGCATCTATCCTCACAAGCTACATCACTGGAAAACGCACTGCATTTGAGATAAATCTCTCTGTCTTGCTACATGGACTGACCAAGAGTAGGGAGATAGTCGACATAATGCACAAAGATGGACTGGGCATCAGTTACAATGACGTACTTATGCTGCGAGATTTTTGGGTGGTCAATGACCTCAAGTGCTCATCTGATTGCCCCTTCGAACTAGCTGAGGGTAAGCCTGCTATCGCTATAGTCGACAACGATGACTTCAAGAGCGACACACTGACCGGTGCTGGCCAGTCACACCGCACTAATGTCATGTTTGTGCAGCCAGAATCATTTGATACAGAACTTCCTTCCGAGAATCACAAGGATAGACCAGTTCCCGGTGCCAACTTTGCATCAAACCTCTCGACAACTCTCAAAGAGCTCGGAAGTTAAATGCAAAAAGTCAACCCATACAAGACAGCGAAGCGTGGGGAACCACCTCTCAGGAAGCCACCAGCTGATCAAAGTACTCCTCCTCCTGACACATCGGTGCAAAGAATTCGTGGTGTGATCCATGCCTTGGCCAGGGCGCAAGATGACCGAACAAGACCTAAGCCAGAAGAACAGACTGTGCCTGGGTTTTCAGGGTTTCACGCCAGCATGTCAAATGCAGATTAGAAGAGTCGAGCAATATACCACATGACCTATCCCAACCCACCCAGTAAGACAATTCTCAATGATGTGATGTGTAAGCTTGCAAAATCAATCGAAGAAAAAAAGATGCCTTTTGCAATAATTGTTGGTGATCATCCTGTCTACGTGCTCATGCTAGAGTTGAAAAGTGAGAATGCTGAGCTGTTCAGCAAAATCTTACCATTCATGGCACCCTTCCACATCCAAATGTCGTTCATCTACACTATATACAAGAGGTTTAAGGGATCTGGCATCTCAGATGTGTTGGTGGCAGCTGGTGTTATAGCAGATGGGTCTGTTGATCAGGCCCTTCGTGGAAAACATGTTGAGCATGGAGTTCGCTGCTTGCGACTATTCTACGAGACTCTGGTCCACCATGTCATAGGCTAATGTTTGGAAGATTCCCCTCTATCTGAAGAAGTATAGGCATCCCTTGCCAAGCTTCGACATCCGATTGATGCACAGGAACTTGCAGATGAACATGCAGATGAACATGCAGAGCTAGAGAGAAATGCTGAGCTGAAGGACCTCGTTGATGCTCTCTTCAAGGACTTTGAGGGTGCCCCACAAGCAGAATACTGGATGTCATTCATGGAAATGGTTGAGGTTCTAACTCAAAATATCCATGCAATCAGAACAAGCAACTGGACTGAGTTCAAGTCCTCACTCAAGCTCATGCTTCCTTTGATGCAAATCTATGATAATGACAAGTATGGTCGGCATCTACCCGATTTCACCGCAGTGCTTGATACCCTTCCTGTCGATCAGGCTGCATTCATGGAGAGTGGTATGTTTGCACAGTCAATGACAGGAAAACCATATTCGTGTGTCGCCCTCGACATATGGACAGAGTCAACAATGAATAAGGGCTCTAAGCTGAAGTCTGGTTGGTTGGCCATTCTGAACAATGAAAAGCAGCTCCTTTCAAACACTCGGAATGTGAATAACATCAATCGGGTGAGAACAAAGGTCCATCGCCATGCTAATCGCAAGAAACAAGGAAATGGGAAGCATGCTGATTGCTCGTCGAGTAAAATGAAGAAGGATGAACAAGCTGTACAGGATATAAGCGCATGTCTCACTGAATTCAAGTGTGATCCATTTGACCATACAAACAAGACACTTCGATCCCTACAGTCAGGAATCCCAGCCTCAGACGCTCTCGCTGCCGACTTGAAATCGGCAAAGGAGGATGGCACAAGCAAACTGAAGCAGTTCTTGAATGAGAGAGTGTATTCCAAGACCAAGTCTCTCAACGACAGAGTTCCCCATAGCAAGCGTTTGAACTTTTCAACTCAGGAATTGAAGAAAGCAGATGGTGAGAACCTGAAGGGAAAGACTGAGGAAATGGAGCGTAATGCCTTGGCCTCTGTTCTCGGACTGGTTGAAACGAGTGGTGCCCTCAAACTTCAAGAAGTCCTGCAGCATCGTGTTACAGCCGAGTGCCTTTCCATCTTCAACGTCAATGGAACCATCCATAAGGCACAGAAAAGCAAACTTCAACAAAAACTAACTATGACTGTCATTCCAGAGCGTAATGTATACACGTCTATTATTGATATGGGCCTCATCTGGCGCCTGTGACGCATGTCCAGTGTGAGCATGCTGTACAGAACGCCTAGTCATGCCCCACTCTCGCTAGGATCGTCAGGACAGGAACTTTGGCTGTAGTCTATGTAGAGTTTCCTAACTTAGTTCATGTGAGCCGTTGTACTATAAGTATTATGAATATGTATTTTGTTTTCATCTGAGTCAACGAGTTCTATTTTATATCATTAGTTATAAGTATTGTGTGTAAAACTTATTTGTAATGATGGGAAGAGAAACCGCCACAGTTGGGGGTCAGTGGGTGCGCCAGGCGGGAGGTGGGCCTAACTCACTAGCCCTCCCCCCCCCTCCCCCCCCTCAGTGCTAGGGAAGCCTTTGTCTATCCCAGAGGAGAGAGAGAAATTACGTAATGGTTGTCAGTGGGCGGTCCTTAGTAGTTCACGTTGGGCTCACTAGAGGGCCGGGTATAAAAAGGGAAGTCTAGCCATTTTTTCGTCAGAACTCATTAGGCAGAGCGACTTCTCATTTCCCTTGCTAACTATATATATTCTTCTGACTGATGTGAACTTTCTCTACTACCTTACATTCTTATCTCCTCTTTTCCCTGCCTGTTTAACTTCCATGGTCCCGTTGGTGCAGATCTAGTCAGCCAACGTATTATCGCTTGAGTTCTCACGAGATACTTGCCTATTAGATAGCCTATTTTGGAAGGGTTAACTTAGAATAGGATTGATTTATGTTTGTTGCACTTGTATATGCATTTCCCTGTGTGTTATTATTATTATTCCTGTTTTCTGCTAGTCTAGGTAATGCTAGACTGGGGTAAGGCTTTTCTGTGTTATGAGTTGTTGTTTGATGCAGTGGTTAAGCGATAAACCTGCATACTCGTTTCGGTTCAGTGAAGCCTAGGTTGTCTTCGCGGCTGACTGTGTTGAGTTAATAATTTACAGTGCGTGAGGGCAAGAGCCTAACCACCCTGTAAATTAACAGTTTGTTTTTTACTTTGTCAAGGAGCCGGGAGAAAACCAGATACAAGGGATCTGGATTTCTCAAAGTGCACTTGTCAGTTTTAACGTAATACTTTAAACAGTTGTGAGGACTTCGCTAGGCTACGAGCCGTTTTTGCTCAGTCACTGCTACCTTTTGCCCACAGTACCCCAGCTAGACTTTACTCGATTAGTAGATACAGAATAGTATTGAAGCTTTCCTTATGTATGATATTATTTATGCACTATTGATTTCATGTGTTGCAAGCTTGGCTACTTTAGTGATTTGTGGCCCACGAGCACAATCCGAGTAGGCTATTGCCGTTGCATTTGCGGAGTACCTTCTTTTAATGTTTGCCATTTACTATTGCATATTCTTTTAATTATTTTTATGCCAATTTAAACCTTTAATAGTATTTAATTGCCAGTGTTTTTGCTTATTGAATTACTGTTCAAAATCCGATACGTACTTCTTACGAGCATCCGAGAAGCATCTAACTTTTTTCAGAAGATTCCTTGCTCGATGCTTAAGGACTATTAATTAATGTAACGTAATAGTGCCGATCCGAAGTAGAGGGTGGAGGACTTCTTAAGTTCTTAGTCAAGGGTGGATTACTTCGGCTTCGGCCAACACTATTCTTTGGTGTTGTTGTTTCTTACTTCATTGTTTGATTGTTGACCAGACTAGATAATTCCTCTCTTTATTAGTCTGTTGTTGAACACTAGTACCGAGTTCTTGTATACCCCGTTATAGCAGATTGAACTCTGGAGGGTATTGGTGTTTTTTGTTCGGCTGGCAGTACTCAGGGGTTGGGATCGTGTGTTTCCGTTGTGGCAGCGAGCCGTATTCGAGTCCTGATTGAGAGCCCTTGTGTACCCGAGTGCCAGTTCGTAACACGCCTAACAACTCCTACCATTGAAGACAGAGAGAAGGGAGACGGTACCAAGTATACCTGGGGAGATTATGCAGAGAAATTGGTGCACTTCGTTCTAACGAGACACAAGCATGCTGAGCGCATCATTTGCGTCAATGATTCATATGATCAGAATTACACGATCAAGGACAGTGAGAGAATACTGCGCCAAAAAAAACTGCCAATCAGCAATGTCTTCATGAATACAGAAGATTAATTTCCTTCTAGTAAAGTTTTCAATGCTCTCCTGGGTAAACCTGAGAACAAAATCCCCCTTCAGGCATTTCTTCAAACGGAATTCCAGAGAACAGCAGCAACAACTAGCACCAAGATCATCTACTGTGTAGTTGGCAGCACTGCAAAGAATCTCACCACAGGCAAGCTTGTGCCAGAGCTCACATGCTCCCATGCAGAGGCAGATACGGCAATGCTCACCATATATAGTGTGCTCCGGTCAGACAGCTACACAGCAGCTGTCGTTCTTGACACACAGGACACAGACAACTACGTGCAAGCGGCATATGTTGCTCAGAAGACAACAGGAATCCTGTGTGTGAAACGCAAACGTCAGCTTATCGATGCCCGATGTTTGTGCAGTGAGGCAATGGCTGCATCCATCATACCACTTCATGTCCTCACTGGGTGTGACCACAACTCTGGCTTCTATGGAGCAAGCAAGAAGCTCATCGCAGATCATCTGGAGAAGTCTAAAAGAGGCACACGACTTGCTAGCAGCATGTGGTACACAGCTCCTAGTCACAGAACAGGTCATCAGTGAGTTGGAGCAGTTTGTCATTCGATATGTATATGGTGATACCAAAACAAGACCCTGGGAGATGCGAGGGCAGCGAAGTGGAGAGCTCAGAAGAAAAAAAGCACTATCCGACTTGTGCCTGACTTGCACAGTCTCCGTCCACACTTGGAGCGTGCAAACTATCTTGCATATTTGCAAAAGCATTACCAGCTCCAAAGTCACCCCTCACCGATCGGCCATGGATGGCATCTTGTAAATGGCCTATGTACAAAGGAGTACAAAGGAAATCAAGCAACAACATATCTAGTGACCCTTCTAGGTTGCTTGTCCTCCAAAACACTGAGGATCAAGTGTCCAAACAGTGGTTTAGAGTGGGTAAGGGAACATTGGAAAGGGAATTACTGCCCTGGAACTAATGTCCGTGGCAGGATTAGGAAGTTAGTAGAGACAGATGGGTTAGTAACTGAGGGGGAGATAAAATAAAGTTATTCATTTACAAACGCAGTCAATCGCGGGTTGGATGCGAGATATTTGTCTAGGCGGAGTTTAAATAAATCATCGGTCGTGCAGTCTATAACATTTCGGGGAAGCCCATTCCACAAGTTGACAACTCGATTGAAGAAGAAATTCTTAGATTCGTGCGAGTTAAAAGATTTACCAATAATTTTGCAACCGTTTCACCGCGTGTAATTAGATTGGTCGATAGTGAAGTACTTACTACAGTTCATATTGTCGATGCCTTTGATGATTTTGAACACTTGAATTAAGTCACCTCTTAATCTGCGCTGGGTTAAAGGAAATAGATTTAATTATCTAAGACGCTCTTTGTATGATTTGTTCTTTAGGCTAGGTATCATTTTGGTAACTCTACGTTGAACTCGTTCTAGTTTGTTTATATCTTTTTGGTAATAAGGGCACCAGGATTGAACGCAGTATTCCAGAAGAGGGCGGACTAATGAATTGTAAAGGGTTAGGATAACTTCTTTGGATTTATGCTCAAATGACCTGCCTATAAAGACAATTATTATGTTCCCCTTCTTAACAACTTCTGAACATTGTTGACTCGGTTTTAGGTTACTCGATATTGTTACTCCCAGATCGGTTTCTCTGTTTACATTCTTAAGCTGAGTGCCATTCATCGAATAGTTTGCTTTCTCATTTAGGTATCCGATATGTAGTACTTTACATTTATCCGCATTGAAACTCATTTGCCAAATTTGGGCCCAATGTGACAATTTATCTAGATTGTGTTGCATATCGTCAACTTGTTCTTTTGAGAGTACGCTATTTGCAATGTTTGTATCGTCAGCAACTTTGAGATTGTACAGGTGAGACCCTCATCTATGTCGTTGATGTAAATTAGAAAGAGAATTGGTCCTAGTACCGATCCCTGGGGTACCCCGCTATTTACATTGGTCCATTTAGATGCCTTACCGTTTATGACTCCTCTTTGCTTTCTGTTGCTGAGCCAATTTTCTATCCATTTCAACACACCGTCTTGTATTCCATGCGCTTTAAGTTTTAGCAGTAAACGTTTGTGGGGAACTTTGTCAAAGGCCTTTTGAAAATCAAGGTATATAATATTTACAGCTTTACTCTCATCGTAGAGGTTATGTCTGCCTGTCAGTTCAACCCAGCCCCCACTTCCCCCATCCATACCACTACCTACAAATCCGCAGGCAGAGAACAACAGTGATGATAGCAGCGAAAGTGAGGACAGTGATTCTGATAGTGGCTCATACAGTGAATCATGTAGTGACAGTGAAGTGGCAGATTAGTATGTACAATTAGTATAATACAATACAATAACAATACAATATACAATACAATACAATACAATAACCATTCCAGTGGATTTGTAATGCCAGAATTAGTGAAAAATGACACCTCATTCGTCCTTGTAGCTCATCTGATGCCAGAGATATTACATTTCATGTTTTTCAAGATGGCGTTGGTGGCCATTTTGAATATTGGGCTCTAGCAGAGTTAGCCGTCATTTCTCAGAGGGGCATAGGAGATAATTTTCCTTTAAAATGGTTCAGGTTGTCAAATCCATCGAGAGAAGAAGGTAGGAACAAAATGATCATGGATTCCAAGCAAATGACCGTACTAGCTGGAGAAATGTGGAGAAATACCTCTTGATATTCTGAATTGACCTTTATTAGCCTAATATATATATATATATATATATATATATATATACCGGTATATATACTGTATACAGTATATACAGTATATATATATATATATATATTTATATATATATATATATATATATATATGTTTCTAGTCTCTCAGTGGGGATCGAACCATCGACCATCAGAACGATAGCCGACGCTTTAATCAATTACACCACGGCAGTCTGATTAAAGCGTCGGCTATCGTTCTGATGGTCGATGGTTCGATCCCCACTGAAAGACTAGAAACATTTAGTGGCTCACGTGTATTTGTGATATATTCTCAATATATATATATATATATATATATATATATATATATAATTATATAAACATATACTGTATATATACAGTATATATATATATATATTCATTCGTTCATTCATTCATTCACTAATTTTTTCATTAATTAATGTATTTATATATTTATTTATAAAATATGTTCAAATTTGGGAAATCGATAGACAATGCAGGATATAAACTAGATAAAGTGGATATAAGTAACCTAGATAATGAAATAAAAAAATAGAGTCATCGTCAACTGTGATTTGAAACCAAGAAATCAATGAATCAGTGTTTGAAATAAGGCAAATAGAGTTCTTGGATTTATAATTAGAAGTGTGAGTAACAAAACACCTGACGTAATCTTGAAACTATATCTAGCGTTAGTGTCCTTATTACAGAATGGACATAGATTCCTTGGAAAGAGTACAACAAAGAATGACAAAAATTATCCATAAAATTAGAAATCTTCCATATGAAGAAAGGGTGAAGAAACTAGGCTTACATTGGAGTGCACCCGATGACTTGAAGACTGGCATAATAGTCCCCCTATATAAGGGCAAAGGGGAAAGAGGAGTGTGTGGTAACCACCGAGGAATATGTCTTCTAAGCGTAGTAGGGAAGGTATACAGTAGGGTAGTGATTGAGAGAGTGACAGTGAGAACGGAGAAATGGATAGGCGACGAGCAGGGAGGTTTTAGGAAGGGAAGAGGATGTGTAGATCAGATGTTTACCCTGAATTGTGTTGTGGAGAAGTATCTGGAGAAGAAACAAAAGGTGTATGTTGCCTTTATGGACTTGGAGAAGGCCTATGACAGAGTGGATAGAGAAGGTTTGTGGAAAGTACTTAGAATATACGGAGTAGAGGGCAAGTTGCTGAAAGCAGTGAAGAGCATGTATGATGGTGCAAAGGCGGCAGTACGTGTGGAGAGTGAGCAGAGCGAGTTCTTTGACCTGAATATTGGTTTGAAACAGGGGTGTGTGATGTCCCCGTGGTTGTTTACTGTATATATGGATGGAGTCATGAAAAAAATACTATCAAGAGCAGTGGATGTTGGTGTATCACTGAAAAGGGAGGGAATTGAGTGGAAGCTACCTATACTGCTGTTTGCGGATGATACAGTTCTGATGAGTGATAATGAATGGGAGTTGCAGGGTCTGCTAAATGAGTTTGGAACAGTGTGCGAAAAACAGAATTTGAAGGTAAATGCGGGGAAGAGCAAGGTTATGGTCTTCGAAAGGGGTGAAGTCACAGAGTGTGAGGTGAAGCTGAACGGTCAGGCTATGGAGATCGTCAACTCTTTTAAGTATCTGGGCAGTGTGTTGAGTAAAGATGGGACTATGAATAAAGAAGTGCGGGAGAGGGTACAACAGGGGAAGAGGGTTGTAGGAGCGCTAAAAGCAGTAACAAGAAATAGGGTGGTCAGTATGGAAGTGAAGAAGTCCTTGCATGACAGTGTGGTAATCCCGACACTGACTTACGGAAGCGAAGCATGGACGTTGGTTGAGAGACTCAGACCAAGAGTGAGAGCAGTGGAAATGAATTACTTAAGGAGTGGTGCGGAGTTACATGGAGGGATAGACAGACTAATGAGGAAGTAAGAAGGAGGTGTGGTGTGCTGGAAAGTGTGAAAAGGAACAACTTGAGATGGTTCGGCCATATGGAACGTATGGAAAGCGAGAGAATGACTAAGAGGGTGTACGAGAGCGAGGTGGAGGGACAGAGAGGGAGAGGTAGACCGAATGAGAGGTGGAAGGATGGAGTGAGGAAGTACATGAACGAAGGCGGTGGTGGTTGGGGGGAGGGGCGTCGACTGACTGGGGACAGAGGTGCATGGGGACGGTTCGTTCGTGGCCACCCCTTCGGGGATCACGGCGTCAGGCAATAGATAGATAGATAGATAGTAACAAAACACCTGACGTAATCTTGAAACTATATCTAGAGTTAGTGTCCTTATTACAGAATGGACATAGATTCCTTGGAAAGAGTACAACAAAGAATGACAAAAATTATCCATAAAATTAGAAATCTTCCATATGAAGAAAGGGTGAAGAAACTAGGCTTACATTCGTTAGAGACGCAGAGTTAGAGGGGATGTGATAGATGTGTTCTAGTTAGTAGGTAAGTGGGATAAATAAATGGGATATGTTCATATTTGTTTTCACTGACCCACCAATTAATTTACAAATAAACCTAACTAGTAAAATCAATGAAAGTAATGAATACATGTGGTACTCCAAGGACTCGAACCATGTATACTCACATCGAAATTCCGCACACTAAGCATTACGCTATCAAGACATAATTATGAAATGTGTACAATACCTAAGCTCAGTAATAGCGAGAGAACTCGAACAATTGGTTTCAAATTGGATAAATTTCGTTTCAGGAAATGTATAGGCAAATACTAGTTTGGTAACAGTGTTAAACATGTGGAATAGGCTACCTAGCACCATAGTGGGATTAAGAACGATAGAGAGCTTCAAGATAAAAATAGATAGCCATATGGACGAGATGGGTTTGGTGCGAGGGGGATCTGCCTTGTGTGGGTCATTCAGCTCTCTGCAAACTCCCATTTATTCATGTTCTTATGTGTTTATATTCATTCAAGTTTTAAAAAAAATAATAAATAAATATATATATATATATATATATACAGTATATATACCGGTCTATATATATATATATATATATATATATATATATAAATATATATATATATATATATATATACTGTATATAATATACATATATATATAGTATATATATATATATATATATATATATATATATATATATATATATATATATATATATATATAGATATATAATAACATAATAAAATGCTCCTGATTAACACCCTGTTTACTTGGAACTTGGTATAGCAGCGTCATCCCACCCCAAGACCATAAAAGACTGTTGATGTTCTCGGTAACCCACACTAGGCAAGGATCGTACTCGGAAGGAATCCAATATACTTCGTCTTGAACCAGTATTCGTGTTTTATTATCTCTCTCTCTCTCTCTCTCTCTCTCTCTCTCTCTCTCTCTCTCTCTCTCTCTCTCTCTCTCTCTCTCTCTCTCTCTCTCTCTCTCCCCTAGCTGTTGCTGGTAGTGTGTGTGAAGGGTCTTGTTTAGGTGAAGACGACACGACAGAGAGAGAGAGAAAGAGGGGGAGGGGGGTAGCATGACTGATGAAGGCAGGGCAGGAACAGGGGTATGAGGGGGGGTGGACACAGGTGGCAAGTAAAGGAAGATTAATGAGGGTCATGTGGGCTATACTACACACACACGCGCGCGCGCGCACACACATATATACACACACACACACACATACATACATACACACACATACATACACACACACACACACACACACACACATAGATATACACACACACACATACATATACTGTACACACACACACACACGCGCGCACATACCGGCTCTCCCTTAACAAGCTCATGTGTATATAAAAATGCACACAACCGGATATGCTGTACTCTGAGTTTTCTATCGAAAAATGTGCACAATTAGCCTGAAGGGGGTCTGGACGGGCATTTTGTATTTTGAAGGAATTAGGGAAAGGTGTTTTTTGTTAGCCTAAAGAACAAACTAATTTACAGTGCTTGAAAATGGCAAAGACAAGCAAAATCCTCCATAATTATTACAAAAAACTGTCATAATAATCCAATAGATGTTGGATCAGACGGTGTAAATTGCATCATGTGAACAACGAAATAAGTACTGCTGTCAAGGGACTGTAGTTCTCGAAAGGAGGCCCCAATCCTATTCTTGACTTACAGTGTGTTGGCTAAATAATCCAGAACGGTTGATAGCCTCTGTAGTCCTATTTTAACCCCTTGAAGCTCTGGCGCGTTTTAGCAGTATATTTTGGCTAGCATTAGATGGTTTTATGCAGCTAAGGAAGGATCTGTGGGTATTAAAAAGGTAAATACTATCTCAATCAACCCTTTCACTTCCATATACCGTTACTAATCTGAACAAAATCGTCTAATAGTAGCCGCAAACAGAACAGAAACGCGTATTGGAGCTTGAAAGGGTTAACAAAGTAACTAACTAAAGTATTGTTGTATTATAGATCGATGTTACGGTAGGAGTAACAACCCTTAATGGGCCGGTTTTCTGGACTACTTTCTCCCTCATGTTAAGCCCCATTAGTTTTCAGATGTTAAGATGTTTGCCCCATTAGTTAGTCGATTTTAAGACCTTCCGCCCCATTTCGTCGTCAATATTTAGACCTTTCGTGCTATTTAGGTGTCGTTTTTTTCCCTGGCGAACGATAGTGAGCCTGTAATGTTAGAAGAACCGGCCTTCGGCCGGGAAATTTTTCTACCGTAAAATGTACAAATTAATCTAGAAGGGGGATCTAATGGACGTTTTTTTTTTAATTTGATGAAGGTCTAGGGAGGAAACTAGCAAAATAATGAATACATGCAAAACTCGCCCAAAAAGTGAACCAACTCCCCTTAACCCGTTCAGTACCGGTGACGTTCTTCTTATTATACTCTGGCAAATTGTAGACGGTTTTATTCAGCTTAGGAAGGACGTCTGCCAATTACCAGGCTAATTATACATACTATCTCCGTTATTCCTGTTAGCCACCATATATAACCTTCCTGAGCTTCACAAAATCGTCTAAATGTAGTTGAAATCAAACAAAAGACACGCCACCGATACTGAACGAGTTAAGGGGAGATGGTTCACTTTTTAGGCGATTTTTGCATGTATTCATTATTTTTCTAGTTTCCTCCCTAGACCTCCATCAAATAAAAAAAAATACATCTATTAGATCCCCCTTCTAGATTAATTTGTACATTTTTCGGTAGAAAAATTTCCCGGCCGAAGGCCGGTTCTTCTAACATTACAAGCTCACTATCGTTCGCCAGGGAAAAAATCGATACCTAAATAGCACGAAAGGTCTAAATATTGACGAAACAATGGGGCGAAAGGTCTTAAAATTGACTAACTAATGGGGCAAACATCTTAGCATCTGAAAATTAATGGGGCTAAACACGAGGGAGAAAGTGGTCCAGAAAACCGGCCCATCCCCCCTTAACCTTATGTGATGCGAGGGGGTAGGGGGGGAGGGGATAGTGAGAGTGAGTGAATGACAAAGTGAGAGTGAGTGTGTGAGGGAATGTGAGCGAGTGAACATGAGAGCGAGTGCAGGAGAGAGTGAGAGAGCATGCAAGAGTGAGTGAACGTGAGAGAGCATGCAGAGTGAGACAGGGAGTGAGTGAATGTGAGAGAAAGTGAGATATATTGCAAGAGCGAGTGAGTGAAAGTGAGAGAGTGCAAGAGTGAGAGAGAAAATGCAGAGAGTGAGTGAACGTGAGAGAGAGTGCAAGAGTGAGAGAATACCAGTGTGAGAGAGAGAGAGAGAGCGCGCGAGCGAGCGATTTATTTATTTTTTTATTCCAGAACATGCAGGCAATTAATCACTGGAGGTCCGCTCAGCATACCCGGCTTCCCCGCTACAACTTTTGTTTTGTAATGAATGAAGGAAATAGGCTGACTAGGCGACCTTTTTAGTCATTGGAAACTTTAGTAGCATAATCAGCCAATCAATCTACCAATCAGTATGTACAGTCTCGGTATATAATAAGTGACTATCTCAATTAATCGTTTTCGCTACCGCATATCCTTCCTAAGCTTCATAAAATCGTTTAAGGGGGGATGGGCCGGTTTTCTGAACCACTTTTTCCCTCATGTTTAGCCCCATTAGTTTTCAGATGTTAAGATGTTTGCCCCATTAGTTAGTCGATTTTAAGACCTTTCGCCCCATTTCTTCGTCAATATTTAGACCTTTCGTGCTATTTAGGTGTCGATTTTTTCCCTGGCGAACGATAGTGAGCCTGAAATGTTGGAAGAACCGGCCTTCGGCCGGGAAATTTTTCTACCGAAAAATGTACAAATTAATCTAGAAGGGGGATCTAATGATTTTGTTATTTTTTTATTTTATGGAGGTCTAGGAAGGAAACTAGAAAAATAATTAATATATGCAAAAATAGCCCAAAAAGTGAACCCTCCCCCCTTAACTATAGTCAATTCATTATAGGTAGGCCAGAAATCCTGACTACTAACCTCTATAACTCATAAACGGCTGGAGTAATCAAGCTCTTTTGTCTACCATTTGGGGAGAGTCAGCCAGGAAATAGGCGTGGTCATTGACAGCTTATTTGCTCTAGTCCTTTATGGGTTACAGAGCTTAGGAGTTATAATTGCTGGCCTACATATAATACCTAGACTATAGGAAGACTATATACCTCCCCGTGTGACAGCCCTACATATTGTCAGTAGCCTACCGGTTCTATAGTCTATTCGCTGCAAGCAGGCGAGAAATCATGACCTAAAACCTCTGTAAGTAAAAAATGACTAGAGTAATCGAGCTAATATTTCTAGCATTTGGGAAGTGTCAGTCAGAGAATAGATGTGGAGATTTACAGCAAATTTGCTCTAGCCCTTTATGAGTTACAGAGGATAGAGGTCATGATTTTTCGCCTACTTACAGCGAATAGACTATACACATGTAACCCCGACTCTGACGGACAGCCAGACAGGCTGGATCCATTATGGCCAGATTCACCCTTAGGTTTTTTTTTTCTGGATCCCATCTCCCTCATATCTTGCCCCATTAGGTATTGAGATTTCAAGATGTTCGCCCCATTAGTTTGGTGATTTTAAGACATTTCGCCCCATTTCTGTAAATTTTTAAACCATTCGTGCCATTTAGGTGTCTTTTTTTTTCCTGGCGAACGATAGCGAGCCTGAACAATTGGAAGAATCGGCTTCGGCCGGGATCTTTTTCTATCCAAAAATTTACAAATTTATCTCGGAAGGGGGTCTTTGGGGAACGGTATGTGCTTAAGGGGAGACTGGCCGTTTGTTTGGTCTATTAATTAATTTATTCATACATTGTTTTAGTTTCCTCCCTAGACCTCCATCAAGCTTAGAAAAACACACCCTATTCCCCCCTTCAAAATATTTTTTTAAATTTTTCGGTAGAAAAATGTTCCGGCCGAAGGCCGCTTCCTCTTAGAATTGCAGGCTCGCTATCGCTCGCCACGAAAAAATCGACACGTAAACTGCACGAAAGGTCTTAAAATTGACAACGAAATGTGGCAAAAGGTGTTAAAATCGCCAAACTAATGGGCCGAACATCTTATAATTTCAAAACTAGTGGGGCTAAACATTAGGGAGATGGGGGTCCAGAAAACCGGTCTGCCTCCCCTTAAGCGTGATGAAGGTCTAGGGAGCAAACTAATGAAAACTCCCTTAAAAGTGTAGGTACTGGACTAGCACCATCATATACCTGCCCGTGTGATAGCCTACATGTATATACCGTCAGTAGCCTACCCCAGCGACCCCGACTATGACAGACAGACAGACAGACAGGCAGCCATACACACACACACACACACACACACACACACACAGGCAAACAGACAGGCGGTGTCCATTAAGTAATTGCTAGCAGGGATCTAGCTCATTTTTGGTTATACGTGTCTCAATTTGTGTGTCCTTACCCACCTCTCTCTCTCTCTCTCTCTCTCTCTCTCTCTCTCTCTCTCTCTCTCTCTCTCTCTCAATGCCTGACCTCCCCTCCCCTTCTCTGTCACACTCTCTTCCCCCTACCCCCCCACTACCTAGCTTCCCCTTACCCCTACTCCTCTCCTAACTTCTCCCCTTACCCTAACTGCCTAGCATCCCCTTCCCCGCCTCTCTTTTCCCCTACCCCAACTAGTCTAGCCTCCCCCTTCTCCTTCTCCCTCCTCCCCTTACCCCCAACTATCTAGCCTCCCCTCTCCTTCTCCCTCTTCCCTACATCAAATACATCTTGGGAGTGTTTCACAACCACTTACCTTAAGGCAGTGCAAGACTGCATACCATCGAAAATACGGCGTCCAGGCCATAATAATAAGCCCAAATGGTGGAATAAAGATATTTCAGACTGTCTGCTTGCTAAAACATTTTCTAATGATAGATTAAAATCCTCACAAAATGACGAAGAACGGGTGAAATTTGTAGAGCTACGACGCAAAGCCAAAAAGTTAATTAAGCAAAGTAAAAAGACCCTGGAGTTACATGTTGCGAATCAAAGTAAAACAAACCCGAAAGAATTCTATAGTTATATCAGAAAGACAAAAGTAGTTACTTCAACTGTTGGACCGTTAGTCGATGAAAATGGAGAATACACCAAAGACGAAGTACAAATGAGTAATGCCCTCAATACCTTCTTTGCATCAGTTTTTACAACCGAAGACCTCAGTGATATCCCTAACCATCGCCGATTCAGATTGATAATTCAGATGTTCTAAGCAATATCACCGTTACAGAAAGAGAAGTATTCAATTGTTTAGATAAACTCAAGGTAAATAAAACGCCTGGACCTGATACAATCTCGCCTAGAGTTCTAAAGGAAGCTAAGGATGAGCTCTCCAAACCACTGACATTGTTATTCAATGAATTCTTGCAGTCTGGGACTATGCCTGATCAGTGGAAGCTAGCCAACGTAACACCGATATTCAAAAAAGGCAGCAAATCCCTACCCAGTAACTATCGTCCAGTTAGCTTAACCTCAATTGTATGTAAAATTCTAGAAACGGTCATAAGAGACAGACTCGTAAATCACTTAGAGGCAAATAACTTACTTAAAGATACTCAACACGGCTTTCGTAAAAAACGTTCCTGTTTAACAAACCTCTTAGACTTCTTCCATGATATCCTTGGTGGTGGTGTGGACGACGTAGTTGCTGCAGTTGACGAAGTATCTAAGCTGGCCCCTGCTAATACAATGTACGTCATCCACGTTGGATCCAACGATGTACAGCGAACCCGGTCGGAAGATTTGCTTTTAAAGTACCAGCAGCTGATCAAGTCGTTTAAGGAGAAGTCATCAAGGATCATCGTCTCAGGAATCGTCCCCCGGCTTGGTGTAGAGAGCCGATTTTACAACATAGCCACCAGCACAAATCGTTGTCTAGCAAACCTCTGCAGGAAGGAAAACGTGGGATTCATCGACACCTGGGACAATTTCTACTACGATGACTATTTGTTTTCGGACGATGGAGTTCATCTGAACCAGGTGGGAGCAGCACGTTTTGGGCGTCTTCTCAACGATGCGGTGAAGGATTTTCGGAGAAGAAATCGACTCAGCACAGGACAACCAGGAAGGAGGACCGAAGACAGCGAAGGCGGCAACCTGCGAAGGAATTAAATGCTAATCTGTCAAGAACCGCGAATTTGGATAAAGCTCCACCAACACGACCCAAATTCAAAACCGCCAGGGATAACGACCGAGGACCGATGTCAGCCATGAATGTAAATGTAGATCCGATCAGAACCAAAAATTTGATTAAAGAACGTTCTGCGAGTTCTAAAACTGCAACTTTAAAGGTTTTCTATGCAAACGCTCGTAGCATACGCAATAAATGTTCAGATTTAGAGGAACTAGTGTTTACTGAAAATTATGATGTGATTGGTATAACAGAATCTTGGCTCAATACAGTAGATAGAGACTTTTTAGCAGAGTATTCACTTCCCGGTTATGTAATGTTTGAGAAAAGCCGAATAAATAAAAATGGAGGTGGCGTTTTATTTTATATCAAAGAAAGTCTTAACCCGACCCTCTTGTCAAAACCTCAAATTGTGAACGTCGACACATCTTTTGTGCTAATAAAGAATAATAAAGGTACAAAAATAATACTTGCATTAATATACAGACCTCCAGCTCAATCAGTGCAAACTGACCGAGAAATTTATGAACAAATTGCAGATGTAAGTAACTCACAAGATACCGTATTTTTTGGCGACTTTAATTTACCTGTGACCAAGTGGGGCGATACTCTTACTTCACACTCCGGACATGACTTGTATACGAACTTGCAAGAGAGTTCGCTTTATCAATTTGTTCGAACACCGACCCGTGGTAATAACGTTCTTGACATTGTACTTGCAACAAAAGAAGAATTAATAGAGAATTTGAATGTTGGTGATGAATTCAGTAACAGCGACCATCGTACGATAACTTTCACTTTAAACTTTACTAGTAACGAACCAAATAGTAGCATCGAAAAAGTCCCTAATTTCAAGAAAGCAAACTTTCATAAACTTAGAGCTATGTTTAAAGAAACTGACTGGAGCTTTTTAATTAACAATAACGACATAAATACATCTTGGAAGTTATTCGAAACCACTTACCTAAAAGCAGTGCAAGACTGCATACCATCGAAAATACGGCGTCCAGGCCATAATAATAAGCCCAAATGGTGGAATAAAGATATTTCAAACTGCCTGCTTGCTAAAAAAATTGCTAATGATAGATTAAACTCCTCACAAAATGACGAAGAACGGGTGAAATTTGTAGAGCTACGACGCAAAGCCAAAAAGTTAATTAAGCAAAGTAAAAAGACCCTAGAGTTACATATTGCGAATCAAAGTAAAACAAACCCGAAAGAATTCTATAGTTATATCAGAAAGAAAAAAGTAGTTACTTCAACTGTTGGACCGTTAGTCGATGAAAATGGAGAATACACCAAAGACGAAGTACAAATGAGTAATGCCCTCAATACCTTCTTTGCATCAGTTTTTACAACAGAAGACCTCAGTGATATCCCTACACCATCGCCGATTCAGATTGATAATTCAGATGTTCTAAGCAATATCACCGTTACAGAGAGAGAAGTATTGAATTGTTTAGATAAACTCAAGGTAAATAAAACGCCTGGACCTGATACAATCTCGCCTAGAGTTATAAACGAAGCTAAGGATGAGCTCTCCAAACCACTGACATTACTATTCAATAAATCCTTGCAGTCTGGAACTATGCCTGATCAGTGGAAGATAGCCAACGTAACACCGATATTAAAAAAGGCAGCAAATCCCTACCCAGTAACTATCGTCCAATTAGCTTAACCTCAGTTGTATGTAAAATGCTAGAAACGGTCATAAGAGACAGACTCGTAAATCACTTAGAGGAAAATAACATACTTAAAGATACTCAACACGGCTTTCGTAAAAAACGTTCCTGTTTAACAAACCTCTTAGACTTCTTCCACGATATCCTCAACCTCTACGATGAGAGTAAAGCTGTAGATATTATATACCTTGATTTTCAAAAGGCCTTTGACAAAGTTCCCCACAAACGTTTACTGCTAAAACTAAAAGCGCATGGAATACAAGACGGTGTGTTGAAATGGATAGAAAATTGGCTCAGCGACAGAAAGCAAAGAGTATTCATAAACGGTAAGGCATCTAAATGGACCAATGTAAGTAGCGGGGTACCCCAGGGACGGTACTAGGACCAATTCTCTTTCTAATTTACATCAACGACATAGATGAGGGTCTCACCTGTACAATCTCAAAATTTGCTGACGATACAAAAATTGCAAATAGCGTACTCTCAAAAGATCAAGTTGACGATATGCAACACAATCTAGATAAATTGTCACATTGGGCCCAAATTTGGCAAATGAGTTTCAATGCGGATAAATGTAAAGTACTACATATCGGATACCTAAATGAGAAAGCAAACTATTCGATGAATGGCACTCAGCTTAAGAATGTAAACAGAGAAACCGATCTGGGAGTAACAATATCGAGTAACCTAAAACCGAGTCAACAATGTTCAGAAGTTGTTAAGAAGGCAAACAAAATAATTGGCTTTATAGGCAGATCATTTGAGCATAAATCCAAAGACGTAATCCTAACCCTTTACAATTCCTTAGTCCGCCCTCTTCTGGAATACTGCGTTCAATGCTGGTGCCCTTATTACCAAAAAGACATAAACAAGCTAGAACGAGTTCAACGTAGAGTTACCAAAATGATACCTAGCCTAAAGAACAAACCATACGAAGAGCGTCTTAGAGAATTAAATCTATTTCCTTTAACCCAGCGCAGATTAAGAGGTGACTTAATTCAAGTGTTCAAAATCATCAAAGGCATCGACAATATGAACTGTAGTAAGTACTTCACTATCGACCAATCTAATTACACGCGGGGAAACGGTTGCAAAATTATTGGTAAATCTTTTAACTCACACGAATCTAAGAATTTCTTCTTCAATCGAGTTGTCAACTTGTGGAATGGGCTTCCCCGAGACGTTATAGACTGCAGCACCGTTGATTCATTTAAATTCCGCCTAGACAAATATCTCGCATCAAACCCGCGTCTGACTGCGTTTGTAAATGAATAACTTTATTTTATCCTCCCCTCAGTTACTAACCCATATGTCCCCTACTAACTTCCTAGTGCTGGCAGGGCAGTAGTTCCCTTTCCAATGTTCCCTTACCCACTCTAAACCACTGTTTGGACACTTGATCCTCAGTGTTTTGGAGGACAAGCAGCCTAGAAGGGTCACTAGACCTGTTGTTGCTTGATTTCGTTTGTACTCCTTTGTACTCCTTTGTACCTCTACGATGAGAGCAAAGCTGTAGATATTATATACCTTGATTTACAAAAGGCTTTTGACAAAGTTCCCCACAAACGTTTACTGCTAAAACTAAAAGCGCATGGAATACAAGACGGTGTGTTGAAATGGATAGAAAATTGGCTCAGCGACAGAAAGCAAAGAGTAGTCATAAACGGTAAGGCATCTAAATGGACCAATGTAAGTAGCGGGGTACCCCAGGGATCGGTACTAGGACCAATTATCTTTCTAATTTACATCAACGACATAGATGAGGGTCTCACCTGTACAATCTCAAAATTTGCTGACGATACAAAAATTGCAAATAGCGTACTCTCAAAAGAACAAGTTGACGATATGCAACACAATCTAGATAAATTGTCATGTTGGGCCCAAATTTGGCAAATGAGTTTCTATGCGGATAAATGTAAAGTACTACATATCGAATACCTAAATGAGAAAGCAAACTATTCGATGAATGGCACTCAGCTTAAGAATGTAAACAGAGAAACCGATCTGGGAGTAACAATATCGAGTAACCTAAAACCGGGTCAACAATGTTCAGAAGTTGTTAAGAAGGCAAACAAAATAATTGGCTTTATAGGCAGGTCATTTGAGCATAAATCCAAAGAAGTTATCCTAACCCTTTACAATTCCTTAGTCCGCCCTCTTCTGGAATACTGCGTTCAATCCTGGTGCCCTTATTACCAAAAAGATATAAACAAGCTAGAACGAGTTCAACGTAGAGTTACCAAAATGATACCTAGCCTAAAGAACAAACCATACGAAGAGCGTCATAGAGAATTAAATCTATTTCCTTTAACCCAGCGCAGATTAAGAGGTGCCTTAATTCAAGTGTTCAAAATCATCAAAGGTATCGACAATATGAACTGTAGTAAGTACTTCACAATCGACCAATCTAATTACACGCGGGGAAACGGTTGCAAAATTATTGGTAAATCTTTTAACTCCCACGAATCTAAGAATGTCTTCTTCAGTCGAGTTGTCAACTTGTGGAATGGGCTTCCCCGAGACGTTATAGACTGCAGCACCGTTGATTCATGTAAACTCCTCTTAGACAAATATCTCGCATCAAACCCGCGACTGACTGCGTTTGTAAATGAATAACTATTTTATCCCCCCCTCAGTTACTAACCCATCTGTCCCCTACTAACTTCCTAATCCTGCCACGGACATTAGTTCCAGGGCAGTAGTTCTCTTTCCAATGTTCCCTTACCCACTCTAAACCACTGTTTGGACACTTGATCCTCAGTGTTTTGGAGGACAAGCAGCCTAGAAGGGTCACTAGAACTGTTGTTGCTTGATTTCCTTTGTACTCCCTTACCCCCAACTATCTAGCCTCCCCTCTCCTTCTCTCTCCTCCCCCTACCCCCAACTTTCTAGCTTCTCCTCCCCTCTCCTCTCTCTTCCCCTTTACCCCATATACCTAGCTTCCCCTACCCTTACCACCACCTCCCTTCCCTTCCCTTCCCTATTCCTACCCTGGGGGGTCACCGGCTTTTGTTCTCTTTCTCTCCTTTTCTCTCTTTCTTTGGCTTGTATCCATTCGGCCCCATTCAGCCAACTGTTTTAAGACGTTTATCCCCATCCAGGTGTCGATTTCTTCCTGGCGAGCGATAGCGAGCCAGCATTGTATGCAGAAATCTGGCTTCGCCGGAGAAATTTTTCTATCGAAAAATGTAAAAATTTAGCTAGCTGTCAAAACAAAATAAAATATATATGCTGGCTCGCTACCGCTCGCCAGGAAAATATTGACTCCTTGATGGGGGTAAACGTCTTCACACAGTAGGCTAAATGGGGCCGAATGCATAGAACCCAGAGAGAGAGGGAGAAAGAGTGAACAAAGCGAGGTGGGCTCCCTTAACCAAACTACCACCTATTTTTACCAATGTTCTTCTACTTTCCTTTATCTTAAGTTCGGCTGTCTCCACCATAATAAGAGCCAGACCACTTCACTTGGATCGCAATGTCTGTGGCCCAGTGTATACAGTATTTGTCAGCCTGTGTAAAATAGCTACACATTATTTATATCAATCTGTATACACTACCCACACATTATTTATATCAATCTATATAAACTACTTGCATAGTTTGTAAATCAACCTATGTAAACATATCAATCTATACCCACACATTAGTTATATAAATCTATATAAACTACTTACATAGTTTATATATCAACCTATGTAAACATATCAATCTATACCCACACATTAGTTATATAAATCTATATAAACTACTTACATAGTTTATATATCAACCTATGTAAACATATCAATCTATACCCACACATTAGTTATATAAATCTATATAAACTACTTACATAGTTATATATCAACCTATGTAAACATATCAATCTATACCCACACATTAGTTATATAAATCTATATAAACTACTTACACAGTTTGTATATAAATCTATGTAAAAATATCAATCTCTATAAACTACCTACACATTTTTCCCCTGTCATATTAAACGCGCGTATTATATTTGTTGACCAATATGTTTAATTAGACAAATATGCCATTAATATTGATGACAGGTATCGGCCCGGCATCATTTTCCGGCTATCAAAGTGTTCTATTAACTTTATTACTACACTCTATACAATAATAATGGGCATGTAAAGGGGTAATAAAGTGGCCATTATAATTGACGCGTTTAAGGGGAGATGGGTTGTTTTTCTGGTTCCCCTTCTTCCTTTATGTTTAGCCCCATTAGTTTTCAGATTTTATGACGTTCGGCTCATTAGTTTGTCAATTTAAAAACCTTTCGTCCATTTTTTATATCAATATCAAGACCTTTCGTGCCATTTACTGTAGGTGTCAACATTTTCCTGTCGAACGATAGCGAGCCTGTAATTTTCGGCCTTCGGTTGGGAAATTTTTCCATCAAAAATGTAACACATTTATCTTGAAAGGGGGGGGGGGGTCTAGGGAGTGTGTGTGTGTTTTTTTTTTTTTTTTTTTTTTTTGGCTTGATGAAGGTCTGGTGAGGAAACTAAATTGATGAATATAAAAATAAATAGACCCCCCAAAAAATAACCACTCTCCCCTTAAAGGCGTACGATTGAGGCTAATATACCAATTTTATAGAAGGATAGAAAGGTAAATCTATAACACTATACTCGGTTTCATTTCATCTGACGGTAAATTGAATCCCTTAGCAACGAATTTCTCGATACTTAATTGACAAATGTGAAACCACCGTGTCTATGCATCATATTAAGACCAAGTGTAATTGATTAGCACCATATTTCACCTCAAAAAATTTAGTTTAAGGGGAGATGGTTCACTTTTTGGGCGATTTTTGCATGTATTCATTAGTTATGTTTCTAGTTTCCTCCCTGGACCTCCATCAAATTAAAAAAAAACATCCATTAGATCCCCCTTCGAGATTAATTTGTACATTTTTCGGTAGAAAAATGTCACTGCCGAAGGCCGGTTCATCCAACATTACAGACTCACTATCGTTTGCCAAGAAAAAAATCGACACCTAAATAGCACGAAAGGTCTAAATATTGACGAATAAATGGGGCGAAAGGTCTTAAAATCGACTAACTAATTGGGCAAACATCTTAGCATCTGAAAACTAGTGGGGCTAAACATGAGGGAGAAAGTGGTCCAGAAAAACGGCCCATCCCCCCTTAAAATAACTGAGAACTCTTGATGGGAACTTTGCAATTTACTTCAATTGCTTCTGGGTACCCTCATATAGGAGGTTAGTTACACAGGAGCCCGCAAAGGCGCGATGGTCGGCCAATCACGGGCCGAGACGTCACAAGACAGCAGGTGTCACGTGACACAGCAAGACACGCCGTCCAAGCGAGCGAGAGGCAGGAATGCTCCCGCACCTACAGACACTCACTACCATCTTGCTCTGAAAGTCTTTCTCATTCCCACGTTGGTACTATCATCAGTACTGTTGATATAAAATATAACCCGTTGTCACAGACGAAAACAAAGACCACCACTGGACTGTCCGTGACAATGCGAGTACAAGGAAAGAAAAAACAACATTCTCGGATAAATGTAACCCATTTCGATGTCCCTGGCGAGCGCTAGTGGCTAACGAGAGGCGATTCTGCCAACGCTGGTAGACGTCACACTCCGCCCAAGATATGGGATGCTCAACATTAGGCGAGCACCATATCTGACAAGGCAGAATGCCGACAAGACCCGCCACACCTAGCCACTCCACCAGAAATGAAATGCAAAGCTCAATCTTAAATAAAACAACATATTAGCATAAAGAAAATCTTACAACCCCTCCTCAACACAATAGTATAATTTAGCCTGCTATGCTCCCTGAGCGAGCTTCACAGAGCCCAGCCTATTAAGTGAAAGACAGGTTCAACTTAGGACTTTAGCTATAACATTGGCAACTTACAATTAACTATAAAAAAGAAAGAGTTTTTATGTGATTTTTCATTTAATTTTAATGTTATTTTTTGACGGCTGCTCTATAGGGCCAAGCCTGGTTTTTCTCTACTCTCAAACACACACTGACTGAACGGCGAGGATGCTCCTTGAAGCGTACCATCCTGTGACAAACAATCAGCCACAACATTATCAGCGCCCTTAACATGCAACACATCCAACTTGTGTTCCGGCAGCAAAACAACACCTGGCACTGATAAACTGCCCAGTTCATCACAAGACTGGCACTTCTCTTCGCTCTTTCCGGCAACGGGACCTGCCAATAACCTTTCACTAGTTCTACCTTCGTGATAAGCAATGCAGCCCCGATGCGGTCTATGGTGTCGTCAATTCTAGGTAAAGTATAGGCGTCTGTCAGGGATAATGCACACACACTCTTGCAATCAACACACACACTGATCTTGCCACTTAACACAGGTTACAAAGTTACAGGCAACGACCACTCACGATATCCCTTATCCCTCAGACCCTTCGTCCACATGTAGTCCAGCTCTGCTTTCACCACAGGCTGTCGAGCAGGATTTATACGGTAGGGAGCCAACTTGAACCTTGCACTGTCTCGAGCCTCTATGTCGGATTCTACCCCGTACATCAGGCCTGGAGAATGAACAAACATACGGATGTACTGCCACAGCCTAGTAAACAACTTATCTTGACGCTTAGGAACAAGAGGTTGCAACTTATCTCAACGAACAACATGCTCATTGCCCTCCCATAACCCAGCCGAGACCGCAGTTTCTACACTATGGTCTCCCTCCATCTCCACCTTTGTCCCTAGAACAGCCAGGTCATGAGAGGGACAATCTGTACCACCTGTGCAGTCACTCCCACAGTTCATAATTGCTAATGCTCCCCCGCCGATACCGTACATGCGCAAACCCGCATTCCTTGCAACTACATCTGCCTGCGCAGCATCACTGCCTTCAGCGACATGGCCAGATACAGTCGGTCTATGGTAGGGCTGTTGCATAATACTAGAGCAGCATTGGGAGGCTATGCGATGACCGGGCACATCCACTCCACAGCCAACCTCGCCAATCTGCTCAATGTCCTGATTCTGATCACTACCCTTAGCAGCCATGGGTCGACCCTGACCTGACAACCATGCCAAAGCCTCGTCGCCCACCTTGAACCACTGAAACAACGAGGCCAACGGTCTACTCACACTCAAGTGACCTGTCAGCGGAACCTCGTGCACCGCAAGAGTTGTGAAGCCTGGGTGCTCGGCACAAACAGTGGGGTATGAACCGAGTGGGTGCTGGAGCGCTGCACACTGCTGCTCAGGCAGGTGCTCTAGCGCTTCCACAGCCACCTGGCTCGTGTCCCCCGCCCACTGCTCCACCGAGACATGACAATCCCAACTCTCCTCCACCTGTGCCCCACTGCCCCCCTCTCCTTCTCCACCTTGGCCGCTGCAGACCAACACAGGGACAGTAGGCTGCTCAGGTGGTTGCCTCACAAACTCCTCTAACAGGTTCACATGACATGTTTCCCCGTCCTCATTGAGTTCAATCGCACCGTTACTACACTTCTGAAGCTCAGGATCATCTATCTGCAGCCGACAGATATCCGAAGAAGCCAATTTATCTAAGTGCTCCCGGAGCAACTTAGGGCCTCCCCCGATACTGGACTGTTCGATCCTATCCTGCTTAAGTGTGTAACGTCGCTGTCTCGGAGCTTTCTCACGCCCTACCTCCTCACCAAGTGTGACAGGTTCTGGGGCCACTCTGGACCCAAACGTTGGTGCTAATACTGAGTCGCCAAGAACAGCTGCTGGATCAAAACTCACAAAACTTCTCCCAACTTTAGCTTTCTCCTTCCGACCGTTCCTCCGCTGGTCTAGAGACTGAGGAATAGGCTGTGACACCTTAGATGCACGAGATCGGGTGACAACACACGCCCTCTGCTGTAATTGACACCTCTCGACCAACTCCTGCCCCTCCCTACTCACGTCGGCCGCCCTCCCGGCAACGACTAAGGGTGGAACCTCAGAAGTAGGCACCGTAAAGTCGTTGCCGAGAAGAAGGTCGACGCCCTCTACTGGCAGTTTCTCTACGATTCCAGCATCTATCTCTTGTGTCACACCATCAACCTCCAGCTCCACTCGAACCAACGGGTATGACCGTGTAGCATTAATACCCTGCACCACAACTACCCGTGCCACGTTTATAGGTTGGCCTGTAAAGTTTTTCATCAGAGTCTGGGACGCACCTGTATCACGCAACAACTCCAACCCATGCTTGCAACCAGCCCAACTCACGCAGCCACGCCCTCTATGGTCACAAAAAGCATCGCGGACAGGTTTCGAGCCTTCCGGACACTCCTTCACTGGCTGTGCCCCCGCATCTGACATATCACCCCGGGTAAATGCAGAAGACCTCAGAGACACCCCAATGTTGCTAGCCAAAGACACGACTGCTGTAGGTTGGTTACTAGGGCAGGAACGTGCAAAATGCCCCTTATTATGACACTTAAAACACTCTACTTCACCCTTGGACTTCCCCTGAGGTGGGGAAGGGCCCTGACCTTCCTTAAACGGGACGGTTTTTGGTTTGTGATCAAAATTAGTATCATTGCTCTCACTTTTGTTATTAAATGTTGCATCAATGACTCGGGGGGGTGGTGTGTTGCGCCCCTTGTTAACTGCATCGGTCTGCTGTGCAGACCCGCACCCACGAATCAGCGATAATCTCAGGTCAGCCTACTCAGCTGCCTTTTGTAGAGTTATAGGTTGTTTCTCTTTGAGGTTCAAAGTCAGGTCGCCGCCTGTGCATTTAAAAAATTGCTCTAGAAGGAATAACTGCTCAAGTTCTTCGAACGTCGTCACCTTCTCTGACCTCAGCCAATTTCTCAAAGCATCAGACAGTTTCCGGGCATGTTCTAGAAAAGTGCACTCACGACCCTTCGTAACACCCCGAAACTTCAACCTATATGTCTCTGGTTGTAACTCGTACGCCCGCAGAACAGCTTCCTTCAATACCTCATAATCGATGCAAGACTCCAAGGGCAACGCATCATATGCCTTGAGTCCTTTGCCAACCAACCTAGAGGAAACAAGGGCTGCATACTTAACCTCGGGCCATTGGTGCTCCCGGCACTTCTTCTCAAAATGCAGGAAAAACTCGGTGACATCCGACTCGTCAAATGCAGAGACTAACTTAAGAAGGTGCGATAAAGACTGATCAAGACATCGATTCCCAGAACCGAGACGCTGCCCTGTCGACTCCACCCGAGACTTCTCAAACTCTATGTCTGCACAGTACATAGCCTTTCTCTCCTCAGCCTGAATCCTGAGCTCAGCTTCCCACTGCTGCTGCTGAATCTTAGCCATCCCAAGCTCATGCTTTCGTTGCTCAGCCTGCTGGTTAAGTTTGGCAAGTTCGAGCTGAAACAACATCTCGGCAGACAAACCTTGAGGAGGGGTTGCTACTATCGGGGACCCACCCCGTGAATCACCTAGAGGCATACCCAACCGCCATCGGGCATCGGCCTGCGGGAACGTACCCGGCTCCGGAGCCCGAGGGGGCGCCATGGTAGGAGTCGAGTGGAATGGGGGCTGGGTCGAAGGTGCCCCAGCTCCCGCTCCACCCGAAGCCCCACCGAGCACACATGTAACCAGCTCACTTCTCGACAAACCGCTAGTACCGGGAAACCCTAACACCGTGGCTACACACTGCAGTCCGTACCGGTCTAGCCCCGACACACGATCCGCTGACACAGGCTCCTCCAAAAATATCCGAGCATTCTCCTCATTGTTCATCACCCGAACGCCGCTTAACAACTCCACCTTCTCCACCTCCTCGCCTGCTTCCCGTACTGTGTCGACTCAGCACAGGACAACCAGGAAGGAGGACCGAAGACAGCGAGGACGGCAATCTACAAAGGAATTAAATACTAATCCGTCAAGAACCGCGAATTTGGATAAAGCTCCACCAACACGACCCAAATTCAAAACCGTCAGGGATAACGACCGAGGACCGAGGACAGCCATGAATATAAATGTAGATCCGACCAGAACCAAAAATTCGATGAAAGAACGATCTGCGAGTCCTAAAACCGCAACTTTAAAGGTTTTCTATGCAAACGCTCGTAGCATACGCAATAAATTTTCAGATTTAGAGGAACTAGTGTTTACAGAAAATTATGATGTGATTGGCATAACAGAATCTTGGCTCAATACATAAGATAGAGACTTTTTAGCAGAGTATTCACTTCCCGGTTATGTAATGTTTGAGAACAGCCGAATAAATAAAAATGGAGGTGGCGTTTTATTTTATATCAAAGAAAGTCTTAACCCGACCCTCGTGTCAAAACCTCAAATTGTGAACGTCGACACATCTTTTGTGCTAATAAAGAATAATAAAGGTACAAAAACAAACTACCATACTCGACAAAGAATCAGACCCCAGAAGACTAGCTAGTTTAGAAGCTCTATATATCCAAACGCTCAACCCCAGCATCAACAACCAAACACAAGACCTTCAAATTCTTCCTTCAGGCAAGCGCTACAGGCATACTGCCCTCGTTCCTCTCGCCCTGTGCCCCCCTCCCGTACCTTTCCGCGATCAGCACACTACTGACAACACCAACCAATCACAGCCACCCACAGCCAACAACCAACCACCGATAAGATTTAGTGCCCGTCTCGCGAATAGACTGCCTTCCACCAATGAACAGCCACCCCACACCCAGTAGCTCCGCCCACCTACCTCTTCTTGATCCTCGAATTTTGTATAAATATGTTGCTTTGTCCTTATTCTAATCATTACCTGCCCTTTCCCTGAAGATGCAAGATGTTTACTTGTGAAACGTTGGATCCACCATGAATTTTGCTAACCTGTTGTACCTCATCTCTGAACCCCAGAGGAAAATTGTTAGAAATATTGAAAACTGTAACAATAAAATACTAAATGCTGAAACTGCTATTGCCTTTAACCTCGTCTGTTTAAAAGAGAATCTATTACCTGGCTATACTAACATATATATATATATATATATATATATATGTACTGTATGTACTGGATACACACATTATATATAAGCAGTTCCTCACCATTTTGTTTTCTCCTTCCTTCTATTCACCAACTTCCCCGGGAGGAACTGCCCACTATTGACATCCATTCACGACTCAACTATTTTTGGCCGGCAACCTCGACCCTCCTCCGCACATCAATGTCAAGAAGGGGGGGCATCCACTTCAAGAAGGGGGGGCATCCACTTCAAGAAGGGGGGGCATCCACTTCGGCCAGGGGATGTAGGAAGACCGTGGGGGGGGGAGGAGTAAATATGGGGAAGAAGACAGTACTGTATGATATATAGAGGTAACACTGACACGCACACGCGTGTACACACACTCACAAGCACACGCGCGCGCACACAAGTGAAAAGAGTTGAAATTAACACAGATATATGAAAAATATAGAGAGACAGTCAAACACCCACCCCAAGGCAAAATAGAGAGGCGGATGGACTTCATCAGGCCACAGCCATCCGCCGTAATCGGTTTTCTGTTATAACTGTGGCAAACCGGCTATCTCTATAATACTTGGTGTAGAGTGTTTGCCCTAAAACAAAAAGTAGTATAGTACTAATGAAATAGTAAAAATCAGGGGGTTGACAAATTCGGGAAGTCAATTTTGTAGTCAGAAGTAGAGTAGACAAAATCAGTTAGTTCAAATTGGGGAAGTCACATTTTGTTGTTGGATATCGAAGAAGAAATCCATTAACTACGTCAAAAAGTATTGAAACATATTTAGCATGAGATAAAGAGTTGTTTTTTTTCGGCCATAGCGACGGAGATAATTGTATCGTGGTTCCTCCCTAACCAAGCTGCTATCAGCCTGTGTTAGCCAACACATCTTCCCACCAATACAAAGTGCATCTGCGTATGTACTTGGCGGGAAGCCAGGCACCTCACGGTCGCCAAAGGTCGCATGTGACCTCGTAGTTAAGGTAGAATAAGTATTGTATTGTACCTAAGTCTAAGAATACCTCTGTATATTAAAAACTCTGTAGATTTTCAGCCTCAGGGCTGCAATGAACAATAAACCAACAATTATTATTATTATTATTATTTAACACACACACACATACACACACACACAACAACAACAAAAATCTTTGTCCCAAGGCAAGCTACCCGAGGTGTGGAAGGCTGCTGATATTGTACCGATATACAAGAAAGGACCGAAAGAAGATGCAAATAACTACAGACCCGTGTCTTTGACTAGTGTTGTAGTAAAACTGCTTGAGAAATTGATCAGGAAATTTTGGATTTGTCACCTCGAGGAGAACCATTTACTATCGGATTGTCAGTTTGGTTTTAGGTCGAATAGGTCATGTGTGTCAAATTTGCTGAGCTTCTATGATAGAGTGATTGAAATTATGCAAGAACGAGACGGATGGGCAGATTGTGTATTTTTAGATTTCAAAAAAGCTTTTGATAAAGTACCCCATAAAAGGCTTCTATATAAACTTGAAATGTGTGGAGGAATCACGGTGAACTCTTAAAATGGATGAAGGATTTCTTAACCGGGAGGAAAATGAGAAACATCATAAGAGGGAAATATTCATCATGGAGTGATGTGATAAGTGGAGTGCCCCAGGGCTCAGTGTTGGCCCCATTGATGTTTTTAATTTTTATAAATGATCTGCCTCTTGGAATTAGCAGCTATATTAACATGTTCGCCGATGACGCAAAATTAGTAAGGAAAGTGGTTGATAACAATTGCTGTAAAATGCTCCAGGAGGACATCAATAAGCTGTATCAATGGAGCCGAATGTGGAAAATGGAGTTCAAACATAGATAAATGCCACGTGATGGAGATGGGAGACGGCCAGGGAAGACCCCATGGGGAGTACAGTATGGGCGATGTAAGGTTGGAAAAGTCAGAGAAGGAAAAAGACTTAGGAGTTATAGTGAACAGGAGGTTAGATCCCGGTGACCATATCAATAACTTGGTAAATAAGGCATATTCGTGGTGGGCTAATATTAGGGTAGCGTTTAAATTCCTAAATGAAGACATGGTGAAGATATTAATAACACAGTTTGTAAGGCCTAGCCTGGAGTATGCAGCGGTTGTATGGAATCCACATATGAAAAAACACATAAGTAAGCTAGAGAAAATTCAGCGTGTGATCACAAGATGGGTGCCAGGGTTAAAAAACTTACAAATATGAAGACCGGCGTGTGTCCCCTGGGGATTCCCTTCACTTCAACAGAGAAGGAGAGGGGAGACATGATAGCTTTATTTAGGTCTGTGTGTTCACGGAAAAAGGAATATATTGATCAAACAAATGTTGTTTGGCCAGCGGTGGGGAGGGACGGAGAGGCACATGACTATAAACTGTTGAGGAGGAGAGCTAGGAAGGATGTTAGGAAGTTTGGTTTTCCAGATAGAATGGTTGAGAAGTGGAATAAGTTACCAAACGACCTAGTGTGTGCACAAAGTATTCAAGCTTTTTAAGTAAATTATGATAAGTTAAAGGCTAACGGGACACTACGAGAGTAATCTCAATCCTGTAAAATACAATTAGGTAAATACAATTAGGTAAATACACACACACAGATAAATAATGAGATGGAATGGGTAAAGAAGATTTGCAGAGGGACAATTAATTTTGCGCAATATAAAATGGCACAGGAAAATGAGAAGTTAAATGGAAAGGAAAATCTCTAAAGAACTGCAAAATAATAATTGAAACCGTATATATATTTTTTTTCTCAGGAACATTAAATTATCATATCAAAATATATTTTTTTAAATTAAAGAAATAATGGTGAGGGGATATGAAAGGTAAAACTAAAATAAGACTAATCAAACCGTATTAGCAAGATGAACAAAAAACTAATTTGAAAAAGGAAATTCCAGGTGTAACCAAAATAGAATTACCAGAATGAACTAGAGTGAAAATAGTTAGAAGTATTTTAGAAGAAATGACGAAATACGATAGGAGTGTGGGAGGAGGAACAGACACTGAGAAAACTGTGAAAATGACAAAAAGAAGATTAGTTGCAAAGGAAACATAAACTAGAACCAAAATAGCATCAGGGGAGGTGTGGTGGAGTAGTCATGCCACTGGATTGGTAATCCAATGGACCTGGGTTCAAATCCCAATATGTCAATGGAAAGATATTATTGGGATTGAATTTGTGCTGTACCTAGTATCAGTGCATTACCACAAAGCCCACCGAAATGCCAAAAAAATACCCTCATTGTTCCCTGATTATAATAGCATTGTATGAATATTCCCATATTCAAAATATGCTACAGGGGGGCAATGCCTAGTGAGTTAATTTCTCAATAGGTGGCGTTCTGAGAGTGAGGGTCTGAGTGGAGGGTGAGACTGTGAAGCACTTGAGCGAAGCAACCAGCCGCTTCAGAGATGGGATTGCTTCGAGCCGGGGTGCTTCGCATGTCTCACTCCCTAGACTGGAACAAGACCTCACGGGCCTCACCGTGTTCAGCGGTAGAGTGTAAAGGCTATCAGCCTATGCCCGAGAGGGAGTAGTTGGAATATAGAAAAAAATAAAAATAAAACGTCTTAAAACAGTTGGCTGAATGGGGCCGAATGGATACAAGCCAGGGAAAGAGAGAAAAGGAGAGAAAGATAAAAAAAAAAAAAAACGGTTACCCCCCTTATCATCCACATTACTACCATAACATCTCAATCCATCTCTGGTGTCTCCATTAACATATTTATTTTGATGAATTGCCCCTGAATTAACATTTTGCATCCCTTTATGAATCGACCTATACAATATGTACTTGTTTATATATAAGGGGGAGGGTTTATTTATTTATTTATTTATTTATTTATTTATTTATTTATTTATATATTATTATTTTAGTTTCCTCCCTAGACCTCCATCAAGTTTATAAATTAAATCCCCCTTCTAGATAAATATAAAACACATCGATATAAAATGTCACGGCCATAGGCCGGTTCCTCGTAATTTACAGGCTCGCTATCGCTCGACAGTAAAACAAACGAAACCTAAATGGCACGAAAGGTGTTAATATTGATAAAGAAATGGAGTGAAAGATCTTAAAATCGCCAAACTAATGAGGCAAACGTCTAAAATCTCAGAACTAATGTGGCTAAACATGATGGAGAAGGGGGTCCAGAAAAAGCAACCAATCCCCCCTTACTCATGTATATTATTCGACGTAACATCCGGTTTGGCTGACGTATACACAATCGTTCACTTAACCCCTTCTGTAACGGTACGTCTTTTTTAATGTTATTCTACCTATATTTAGACGATTTGGTGCAGGTTATGAATGATCTGTGGCAGTAAAAAGGGTTGAGTGAGATAGTTCGAAGCATGTTAATTGCTGGAGGTCATTTTGAATCTGAATAAAATCGTCTAAATATTGCTAGAATATAATTTAAAATACGCCGCCGGTACAGAAGGGGTTAATGTTCTGGCTCTCCCCACCTCACTATCGTCTATTCTGGGTGGGTGACGTCATCGTGCTTGCTGGCTTGCTTGCCCCTCCATACCAACACACACACCTCCCCTCCCCTCCATACCAACACACACACCTCCCCTCCCCTCCCCTCCATACCAACACACACACCTCCCCTCCCCTCCCCTCCATACCAACACACACACCTCCCCTCCCCTCCCCTCCCCTCCCCTCCATACCAACACACACACCTCCCCTCCCCTCCCCCCTCCATACCAACACACACACCTCCCCTCCCCTCCCCTCCCCTCCATACCAACACACACACCTCCCCTCCCCTCCCCCCCCTACCACCACACACACCTCCCCTCCCCTCCCCTCCCCTCCATACCAACACACACCTCCCTCCCTCCCTCGCTCCTCCACACACCTCCCTCCCTCCCTCCCTCGCTCGCTCGCTCCTCCACACACCTCCCTCCCTCGCTCGCTCCTCCACACACCTCCCTCCCTCCCTCGCTCGCTCCTCCACACACCTCCCTCCCTCGCTCACTCCTCCACACACCTCCCTCCCTCCCTCGCTCGCTCCTCCACACACCTCCCTCCCTCCCTTCCTCGCTCGCTCCTCCACACACCTCCCTCCCTCGCTCGCTCTTCCACACACCTCCCTCCCTCCCTCGCTCGCTCCTCCACACACCTCCCTCCCTCCCTCGCTCGCTCCTCCACACACCTCCCTCCCTCGCTCGCTCCTCCACACCCCTCCCTCGCTCCTCCACACACCTCCCTCCCTCCCTCGCTCGCTCCTCCACACACCTCCCTCGCTCGCTCGCTCGCTCCTCCACACACCTCCCTCCCTCCCTCCCTCGCTCGCTCCTCCACACACCCTTCCTCCCTCCTCCACACACCTCGCTCGCTCCTCCACACACCTCCCTCCCTCCCTCGCTCGCTCCTCCACACACCTCCCTCGCTCGCTCCTCCACACACCTCCCTCCCTCGCTCGCTCCTCCACACACCTCCCTCCCTCCCTCCTCCACACGCCTCCCTCCCTCGCTCGCTCCTCCACACACCTCCCTCCCTCCTCCACACACCTACCTCCCTCCCTCGCTCCCTCCTCCACACACCTCCCTCCCTCCCTCGCTCCTCCACACACCTCCCTCCCTCCCTCCTCCACACACCTCCCTCCCTCCCTCCCTCCCTCGCTCGCTCGCTCCTCCACCACCACCTCCCTACTTACTCTCTTAAGGGGCAGATAGTTGCTTTTCTGGACCCCATTCTCCCTCATGTTTTGCCCCATTAGTTTTGAGATTTTAAGACGTTCCTTCCATTAGTTTGACGATTTTGAGAACTTTCGCCCCATTTCTGTGTCAATATTAAGACCTTTCATACCATTTAGGTGTCGATTTTATCCTGGCGAGCGTTAGCGAGCCTGTAATTTTTAAAGAAAATGGCCTTCGGCCGGGTCATATTTCTACCGAAAAATTTACACATTTATCTTGAAAGGGGTCTAGCGTGTGTATTTGTAACCTTGATAGAGGTCTAGCGAGGAAACTCGAGCATAAACTAATAGATAAATATATAGACCAAAAAACAGTCACTGACCCCTTATAAATCAAGGACATTATACAAGCTATATATAACCATTGGACATATACATGGTGATTTGCCACTCTATCCTATCATTAGGTAGATTAGTTGTACTAATATACCTTTTTATGGACACTTCACTTACCCTTCCATACCTTATCAAACTCATAATTATTGACTGTATCAAAAAACCGAATAAGCAAACATTCGATAGAAACCCCAACTTTCCGAACTTAACCCTTTCAGTACCAGCGACCTTGTGTTATCTTTTATTCTAGCTCTATTTAGACGATATTATGCAGCTTAGGAAGGATCTGCGGTAGTTACAAGGGTGGGTTGAGATGGTTTGAAGCCTTGTCATGGCTAGAGATCCTTCCTAATCTGAATAAAATCGTCTAATAGTTGCCACAATAGAACGAAAAGGACGTCACCGTTACTGTACGGGTTAATTGACCAAACACCTGTGTTAGGTTACGTTACGTTATGTCAGGGATATGGGCTGTATTAGCTAGGGGTAGACGATTTGTTGCAGCTTAGGAAGTGCCTGTGGGAGCCTGGGAGGTTAATTTAGTTGCTATGCTTGTGATTAGTGTGTCTTTCTTAAGGGGGGTGACCTGTTTTTGTTCTGTCCTTTTCTATCTTTCTCTGGCTTGTATCCATTTGGCCCCTTTCAGCCTACTGTTTTAAGACGTTTATCCCCATCCAGGTGTCAATGTTTTACTGGTGAGCGGTAGCGAGCCAGCATATTTTGTATATTTGTTTGACAGCAGGTTAAATTTGTACATTTTTCGATAGAAAAATGTCTCCGGCGAAGCCGGATTTCTTCATATAATGCTGTCTCGCTATCGCTCGCCAGGAAGAAATCGACACCTAGATGGGGATAAACGTCTTAAAATAGTTGGCTGAATGAGGCCGAATGGATACAAGCCAGAGAAAGAGAGAAAAGGACAGAAATAACAAAAAAGGGCTTATGTACAGTATTTGTTCTTTTATGTATCCTTATTATTTGTCTAGTTTCCTCCCTAGACCTCCATTAAACTTAAAATAACATCCATTAGATCCCCCTTCTAGATTAATTTGTACATTTTTCTGTTGAAAAATGTACCGGCCAAAGGCCGGTTCTTCCAAAATTACAGACTCACTATCGTTCGTCAGGAAAAAAATCGACTCCTAAATAGCACGAAAGGTCTTAATATTGACAAAGAAATGAGGCAAAAGGTCTTGATATCGACAAACTAATGGGGCAAACATCTTAACATCTGAAAACTAATGGGGTTAAACGCGAGGGAGAAGGGGATCTATAAAAACTGAAGGTATTAAGTATTGGGATCCAGTATACCTCAATGAAATACATGAATAATTCAGCTTGCCAGTAGTGAGAATCGTTCCCAAACCAACTGAGCGGTCGAACTAAATATAGTGACAATATTATTAACTGTGTGTGTGTGTGTGTGTGTGTGTGTGTGTGTGTGTGTGTGTGTGTGTGTTATCAGTAGTATATGTACATAATTATATTTTTTCACCAACCAACTTTACTTCTTAACTCAATTAATGAAATAAACAAATACATGTGGCACTCCAAGGACTCGAACCTAGGCTACTCACCCCTATAACCTTTAGTTGTGCAGCAAAATAATCGAGCGACTCCTTGGCCCCTTCCATTTCCAGGTAACCTATTTTTCCCGGTGTATCTATATCTGTCCGGCCCCACCCTCGCCCTACTGTCCCTGGAGAGAGCAGTAAGTTGGTCAGGCGGTCCACCATTATAGACCAAGCCAAGGTCGGTCTGCCAGGGTCGATCACTTTTAAGGGGAGACAGACCGTTTTTCTGGACCCTACTAGTTTTGAGATTTTAAGACGTTGGTTCCATTAGTTTGGGGATTTTATGATCTCTCATCCCATTTTTTGGTCAATATTAGAAACCTTCGTGCCATTTAGGTGTCGATTTTTTCCTGGCGAGCGAAAGCGAGCCTGTAATTGTAGGAGGATTCGGTCTTTGGCTGGCACATTTTTCTACCGAAAACTGTACAAATCAATCTTGAAGGGGGTGTAGGGGGTGTTTTTCTAAGCTTGATGGAGGTCTAGGGAGGAAACTAAAAACATCTATAAATAAATGAATTAATGGACCAAACAAACAGCCACTGTCCCCTTAAGGCCAGCAACATTGTGTGGTGGGCCAACATGCGATGGTCGAGGTGACGTGCTCCCAATGTGACGGTCAGGGAGAAGCTTCTTTTATACTGGGATGATGTTTTTTTTTTCTTTGTATGAAGGATACAAAAGGCAGGTTGCTTGTTACAAGTGCCTCCCCCAGAGTCAAAAGAGTGACAGAGCCAAATTCAAGGGACGTTGTGGTCAAAATGCCTGGACACATGAAGTTTAAAGCAGTTTAAGTCATCGGATAAAGGAAAGATTGATTGAGGGAGAGAGTTCCAGAGTTCACTAGTTGAGTAGAAGAAAGACTGAGAACATTTGCAAATTCTTGGATTGGAGAGTTGGACAGAATAGATGTGAGACTGTGTTGAAAGGCGGGTGCCCACTCGCCGAAAGGCACTGAGAGAGCTCTGAAGAACACTATCTATCTATCTATCTATTGCCTGACGCCGTGATCCCCGATGGGGTGGCCACGAACGAACCGCCCCCATGCACCTCTGTCCCCAGTCAGTCGACGCCCCTCCCTCCAACCAGCACCGCCTTCGTTCATATACTTCCTCACTCCATGAACACTGAACACTGAAGAACACTGATTGGTGTAATACCGATAGAAGAGTGAAAGAGATGCAACAGATGATGAGTATGATGTAATGATGATGATTGGGTGGGTATAAATCTAAAATGGCTTACTTAAGAATGGGAAAGGGGTGGGACGTCCCCTTCTATTTTATTTATTTTTTATAGTGAAAAAAAGGGTATCATACTACGTTCGAGGTAGAAGATTTAGCGGTCAAGGTGAAGCTGGTTTGTGATGAAAATGATGATGGTAGTGCAATGATGAAAATGGTGATGGCCAGGATAGTGTAATGACGAAAATGGTGATGGCCAGGATAGTGTAATGACGAAAATGGTGATGGCCAGGATAGTGTAATGATGAAAAATGGTGATGGCCAGGATAGTGTAATGACGAAAATGGTGATGGCCAGGATAGTGTAATGATGAAAATGGTGATGGCCAGGATAGTGTAATGACGAAAATGGTGATGGCCAGGATAGTGTAATGATGAAAATGGTGATGGCCAGGATAGTGTAATGATGAAAATGGTGATGGCCAGGATAGTGTAATGACGAAAATGGTGATGGCCAGGATAGTGTAATGATGAAAATGGTGATGGCCAGGATAGTGTAATGACGAAAATGGTGATGGCCAGGATAGTGTAATGATGAAAATGGTGATGGCCAGGATAGTGTAATGATGAAAATGGTGATGGCCAGGATAGTGTAATGATGGAAGTGGTGATGGCCAGGATAGTGTAATGACGAAAATGGTGATGGCCAGGATAGTGTAATGATGAAAATGGTGATGGCCAGAATAGTGTAATGATGAAAATGGTGATGGCCAGGATAGTGTAATTATGAAAATGGTGATGGCCAGGATAGTGTAATGATGAAAATGGTGATGGCCAGGATAGTGTAATGATGAAAATGGTGATGGCCAGGATAGTGTAATGATGAAAATGGTGATGGCCAGGATAGTGTAATGACGAAAATGGTGATGGCCAGGATAGTGTAATGATGAAAATGATGATGGCCAGAATAGTGTAATGATGAAAATGATGATGGCCAGAATAGTGTAATGATGAAAATGGTGATGGCCAGGATAGTGTAATGATGAAAATGGTGATGGCCAGGATAGTGTAATGATGAAAATGGTGATGGCCAGGATAGTGTAATGACGAAAATGGTGATGGTCAGGATAGTGTAATGACGAAAATAGTGATGGCCAGGATAGTGTAATGACGAAAATGGTGATGGCCAGGATAGTGTAATGACGAAAATGGTGATGGCCAGGATAGTGTAATGATGAAAATGGTGATGGCTAGGATAGTATAATGATGAAAATGGTGATGGCCAGGATAGTGTAATGACGAAAATGGTGATGGCCAGGATAGTGTAATGATGAAAATGGTGATGGCCAAAATAATGTAATGATGAAAATGGTGATGGCCAGGATAGTGTAATGATGAAAATGGTGATGGCCAGGATAGTGTAATGATGAAAATGGTGATGGCCAGGATAGTGTAATGATGAAAATGGTGATGGCCAGGATAGTGTAATGATGAAAATTGTGATGGCCAGGATAGTGTAATGATGAAAATTGTGATGGCCAGGATAGTGTAATGATGAAAATGGTGATGGCCAGGATAGTGTAATGACGAAAATGGTGATGGCCAGGATAGTGTAATGATGAAAATGGTGATGGCCAGGATAGTGTAATGATGAAAATGGTGATGGCCAGGATAGTGTAATGATGAAAATGGTGATGGTCAGGATAGTGTAATGACGAAAATGGTGATGGCCAGGATAGTGTAATGATGAAAATGGTGATGGCCAGGATAGTGTAATGATGAAAATGGTGGTGGCCAGGATAGTGTAATGATGAAAATGGTGATGGTCAGGATAGTGTAATGACGAAGATGGTGATGGTCAGGATAGTGTAATGACGAAAATGGTGATGGTCAGGATAGTGTAATGACGAAAATGGTGATGGTCAGGATAGTGTAATGACGATTAACACAGGCCAAGGGGACATGACCTTAAGGGAGCCCACCTCGCTTTTTTTTTTCTCTTTCCCTCCCTCTCGCTTTGGCTTGTATCCATTCGGCCCCATTCAGCTTACTGTTTAAAGACGTTTACCCCCATCCAGGTGTCAATATTTTCCTGGCGAGCGGTAGCGAGCCAGCATATATATATTTTGTTTTGACAGCATGCTAAATTGGTTCATTTTTCGATAGAAAAATTTCTCCGGCGAAGCCGGATTTCTCCATACAATGCTGTCTCGCTATCGCTCGCCAGGAAGAAATCGACACCTGGATGGGGATAAACGTCTTAAAACAGTTGGCTGAATGGGGCCGAATGGATACAAACCAGGGAAAGAGAGAAAGGGAGAGAAAGATAAAAAAAAAAGCTGGTGACCCTCCTTAAGGAGAGACCCAAGTTTGGATACACGAGGGAAGTTTGTGAGGATTGGGTCTTTGGCTAGTCAAGGGGAAGATTGGCAGAATGGAGTAGTCAAGGGGAAGATTGGCAGAATGGAGTAGTCAAGGGGAAGATTGGCAGAATGGAGTAGAACAAGATATTATAGGGAAAGAGAGAGATAACCTTGTCTGGTGCCAGGCGGCTCGTTTTGAACTCTCTCTTGGTCATTTAATTTGCATGGAGATTTTAAGACGTTTCACCTCATATGTTTGGCTACTATAATACACTCCACTCAATTTAGATGACGATTACAAAAAACCCTAGACCCCCCTTCAAGATAAATGTGTACATTTTTCGGTAGGAAAATGTCCCGGCCAAACTAATGGGCTAAACATCTTAAAATCTAAAAACTGATGGGGATAAACATGACGAAGAAAGGGGACCAGATAAACGACCCATATCCCCTTAGTAAAATATACCGACGGAGGGTTAAAACGATGTAGAAGATAATTAGCCCCTTATGCCAGACAACCATTCCTTTACTTTATTAACACTACTGCGATTATTTTACTCAGCTGTGGGAGGACCTTTTGGAATCACGAGATATAGGCCATCAGAATTGACGCAATTTTTTCTGATAGGTTCTTCTTAAGCTAAGGAAAACCGTCTGGAGGTAGTTAGAATGCAACGAAAATGGCAAATGTACTAACAAATTTCAACAATAATTCCACAAAGCATCTTCATAACCCCCAACATGTCGCACCAGATAGTGTTAATAGATGTTACTGTGGAATGTATTGTAAATGAAGACTATAAACTATTGGATCTCTGAATAGTTATGTCACGTGAGCGGTATTGAATTCGCTCACATCTGGGGTCACATCCAACATATTAAGGGAGGCCACCTCGCTTTTTTTTTCTTTCTCTCCCTCTCTCTTTGGCTTGTATCCATTCGGCCCCATTCAGCCTACTGTTTTAAGACTTTAAACCCCATCCAGGTGTCAATATTTTCCTGGCGAGCGATAGCGAGCCAGCATATATGTATTTTTGTTTTGACAGCAAGCTAAATTTGTACATTAAAATTTCTCCGGCGAAGCCGGATTTCTCCATACAATGCTGGCTCGCTATCGCTTACCAGGAAGAAATCGACACCTGAATGGGGATAAACGTCTTAAAACAGTTGGCTGAATGGGGCCGAATGGATATAAGCCAGAGAAAGAGATAAAAAAGATAAAAAAGCAGGTGACCCCCCTTAAACATTTTCCTTATGAACAACACCTTCATTACACAAACGTAGGTCATACCGGGGCTTAGTGGACATGACATGATATTTGTAGACACAAACATAAAACCAAACATACAAAAACAGTTACCCAGACAAATGTACTTATACAACAGAGCAGATATGGGAGCCATCTCGGAAGACTTAGCTGACTTTAAGGACAATTTTTCCTCAACAACGACCCAATGGCTAATTCTGGTGATTCAAATGTTACCAGACTTTGTGACTTTATATATGACACTATGGACAAGCATATGCCCAAGAAGACAGGTACATGGAATCAGTCGCCACCTTGGATCGATAGACAGCTACAAAGATTACATAGAAACAAGATAAAAGCATACAAGACAGCTACACGTTATAACGGTACAGAACACTGGAAATACCACAAAGTACCTAGAAAACATTACAAAGAGGAATAAAGCCATCATAAACTAACTACACAACCACTTTCCTCACAAAGAACACGCAAAATCACAACAAAATCCACAGCTTCTTCAAAGCGCGCAAACAAAACTCGACTGCCATACACAACATATTAAATAACTATTCTCTGGTCACACTTCCACAGGACAAAGTACATACACTAAATTCGCACTTCCAGTCAGTTTTTACACAAGAACAAGCAGACTTGCTGAAACTGTCACCAGCAACATACCCACTTATTGATCCACTGACTCGCTATACACACCCATGAAATCGAGAAACTTTTATCTGAGGTAGACGTTGACAAAGCTACTGAACTAGACGGTATACCCTACAGGATAATCAGGGAGAATGCTGCTATTCTTCCCCCTACCCTGCAGGTTAGGTTCTCACAGGCCATTGATACTGGAGAACTTCCCCATGACTGGCTATTGGCGAATGTGACTCCAATTTGCAGACCAGTTTTAATTACCTCAGTTCCCTGCAATATTGTAAAACACATCTTCCACCGACATTTATTCGACCATCTGGATAGACAAAATATACTGGCTGACGTACAGAACGGCCTCCGGCCCAAACGGTCATGCGAGACTTAACTACTAGTGACCATACATGACATTTCCCAATCCCCTAATGACCCTAAAATTAGACACCATAGTATTAGACTTCGCCAAATCCTTCGACAAAGTCCCACACCAAAAACTTTTAGCCAAGTTAGATTTTTATAGCATCCAAGGACCACTTCTTCACTGGATTAAGACTTTATATATTAATTGGGATCAATGCGTTGTTCTCGAGGATTGTAATTTTTCTGCTGTGCCTGTAACTTCTGGGGTTGCACAAGGCACTGTCCTGGGTCCCCTACTTTTCCTTTCTTACATAAGTGACCTCCCACTATCGCTTACTTCTACTACTAGACTTTTCGCAGATAATAGTATAGTTTACAAACCAAATACTAATAGGGACGATTGCCTTCGACTACAAGACGAAATAACTACTCTTGAAGAGTGGGGAGCCAAGTGGTAGATAACAGTTAAACCTGACGAATATCACCATATCCGCTTCACTCGTTCTAATAAAACCATCCCATTCTCCTACATACTTCATAAGTTCATCAACACGTTCCTATACACCGTTCCCTCCCGCAAATATGTAGGGGTCCACATCTCCGACCACACATTAGCAGCATCAGAGCAAAGGTTAACAAGGTCCTGGGGTTCCTGCACAGGAATCTCACACGTTTAAAGCAAACATCAAAATTCTAGCATTTGAAACACTTGTTCGGCCAGACTTACAATACTCCGACACCGTGTGGGATCCACACACTTTCAATAATATCAATAAGCTAGAGGCCATATAAAATATGCTGCAAGATGGATCAACCGGGATTATAGACACCCGTAAACATAATCGCTCATGTGTGTAGAAGTGGCGTTTTTTTACACTGGAAAACATTGTCATATATTATTATTATTAGGGGTTCGACCCCTACGGGGAACCCCTATTGTAATCATTAAACCCGGTTTTTCATCCAAATTCTTCGACGCAATAACTCCAGAACCGCTTTTTGGATCGGGATCAAACTTTCACAAGAGGTGCGTTTTTGTATTGGGCAACTTTTGATATGCTAAACATCCGGCATGGCGACCAAACAGGTCCGTGGCAGCCGATTTCCCGAAAAACTTGACGCCTAAATACCGTCTCTCCCACTCATAGGAAACTACTGGGCTTTGGCATATGGACTCCCCTACTAATGCTCCGCAAATGTTATAGAGAAGGTTTTGCTTTTGCACGTGTTTTTTTTCCGGCAATCTTGAAAAAAACTCGAATTCCACTTAAAATTCCACATCTTGAAAACTACGCCGATGATCAAAGCCATGCTTGCGTAGTTGGGTGAGGCTCGCGATTCCGAACGTTTTGATACCAAAAGATATTATTATTATTATTATTATTATTATTATTATTATTATTATTATTATTATTATTATTATAATTATTATTATTAATTCCCATTGTTGTGTATAGTGTGTGAGCTATTTTAAACCCCCGTTATTGTGAAGCATCTTTTCTATGCTGATTTTGTTTTATGATAGCTAGAATTAATGAAAACATCATACTATATATATATTTAGTTGATGTCGAAACAGTCAAATAATATGGAATTAATAAGAGCTAATGTTTTGTTCTCTCTTTCCAGGTAAATTGAATCATGAGGTGTAAAGTTATCCAGCCGAATACATCCAGTATAGCAAAGGTAACTGTAATGAGGAACACCATTTTTGTAGTACTAACCCTTACAGTACCGGCGACTTATTTTTTTCAGCTGCAGTTAGACGATTTTATGTAGCTTTGGAAGGATATAGGGTAGCTAATAGGATCACTTGAGATAGTCTGTAATCTTTCAACTTGTTAACCCATACAATACCAGTGACATCTTTTCCATCATATTCTGGCAACTATAAGACGATTTTATTCAGCTTAGGAAGGACCTCTAGCAATATAAAAGACTTCAAACTATGTCAACCAACCTTTTAAACTACCACAGATCCTTCATAAGCTGCATAATGCCATCTAAATATAGCTAGAGTACATTATAACACACGTCGCTGGTACTCAAAGGGTTACTAGTTGCCAGCCTATAATGGAAAGGGTGTCACCGGTACTGAATGGGTTAATGACCGTGCGTGATAACATAGACGTCTATTTTGTAAGTAATATGTATGAATTTAATGTACCGTAATCTTGAATTTATTGTTTATTTTCAACATTATGATTGCAGTCAGTAATGTAGAGTGGCAAACATTTTAATAATATTATTATTAAATTAAGCGTAGAAAGGATTATAAAGGATAAAATAGAATGAAATAGAAAATTAAATTAAAAATAGGAAAAATGGGGATTGGGCCTGAGCATATAGATAGAATAGAAAGGATTATAAAGGATAAAATAGAATGAAATAGAAAATAAAATTTAAAATAGGAAAAATGGGGATTGGGCCTGAGCATACAGATAGAATAGAATAGAATAGAAAGGATTATTTAGATGCAATGACAAAAATAATGTGGTGGATGTAGGTGCATATAATAATGTGGTGGATGTAGGTGCATATAATGTGGTGGATGTAGGTGCATATAATAATGTGGTGGATGTAGGTGCATATAATACGTGTATTCTCTAAGTTGACAAGAATATTTGATAGGTGGTGAATCACATTTATACTTTTAAGCTTAAAAGATAAATGCGACAGGTAAATATGGATCCGTTTACTGGGAGACTAAGAACTGAGGCAGTACAAGAGGTGGAGGACTTCTTAGAATGGCTGGTGGAAGTTTGTTGATCAATATTGTGAGGTGGAATAGAGAGAGTACAAAGGAGTACAAAGGAAATCAAGCTACAACAGATCTAGTGACCCTTCTAGGCTGCTTGTCCTCCAAAACACTGAGGATCAAGTGTCCAAACAGTGGTTTAGAGTGGGTAAGGGAACATTGGAAAGGGAACTAATGTCCGTGGCAGGATTAGGAAGTTAGTAGGGGACAGATGGGTTAGTAACTGAGGGGGGGGGGAGGATAAAATAAAGTTATTCATTTACAAACGCAGTCAGTCGCGGGTTTGATGCGAGATATTTGTCTAGGCGGAGTTTAAATGAATCAACGGTGCTGCAGTCTATAATGTCTCGGGGAAGCCCATTCCACAAGTTGACAACTCGATTGAAGAAGAAATTCCTAGATTCGTGTGAGTTAAAAGATTTACCAATAATTTAGCAACCGTTTCCCCGTGTGTAATTAGATTGGTCGATAGTGAAGTCGTTGATGTAAATTAGAAAGAGAATTGGTCCTAGTACCGATCCCTGGGGTACCCCGCTTCTTACATTGGTCCATTTAGATGCCTTACCGTTTATGACTACTCTTTGCTTTCTGTCGCTGAGCCAATTTTCTATCCATTTCAACACACCGTCTTGTATTCCATGCGCTTTTAGTTTTAGCAGTAAACGTTTGTGGGGAGAGAGAGAGAGAGAGAGAGAGAGAGAGAAGGGAGGGAGGGAGGGAGGGGGAGAGTGAGGGAGGGGGGGGGGGAGGTCTTTATAAAATAGTAGGTAATTTTTATACTTGTGGTACAAAGTGAACATTGTCCTTGTTAGCGAGGGCTGAAAGGAAGAGGCAGTAAGTGGAGTTATGTAACTTTGAGGGCGTTAAGGGGAGTCACCTGCTTTTTTCTCCTTTTCTCTCTGTTTCTGGTTTGTATCCATTCGGCCCCATTCAGCCTACTGTTTTAAGACATTTATCCCCATCCAGGTGTCTATTTCTTCCTGGCGAGCGATAGCGAGCCAGCGTTTGATGGAGAAATCCGGCTTTGCCGGAGACATTTTTGTATCGAAAAATTTACATATTTAGCCTGCTGTCAAACACATTTTTAAAAATATGCTGACTCGCTATCTCTCGCCAGGAAAAAATTGACACCTGGATGGGGATAATCGTTTTAAAACAGTAGGTTGAATAGGGCCAAATGGATACAAACCAGAGAGAGTCGCCCCAATTTTTTTGTCAATTATAAGACCTTTCGCGCCCTTTAGGTGTCGATTTTTGTTCCTGGCCAGCGATAGGGAGCCTGTAATTGTGGAGGAACCGGCCTTTGGCTGTGGCATTTTCTAACGAAAAATGTACAAATTTATCTCGAAGGGGGATCTAATGAGTGTTTTTTTTTTTTTTTTTTTTTTTTAAGTTTGATGTAGGTCTAGGGAGAAAACTTAAGAAAATAAATTAATTTATATATAAATAATCCCCCACATAAATAACCACTGTCCCCTTAACATTCTTATTTTTTCTACCTTTTGATTTTTTTAATAGGGCCTATTATCAAATATATACCTTTGAATCACCTCAAAATGCATCTATGCCTTATTTCGAGCTTCTTATCATAATGGCTCGAACACCAAAACGACTCCTATTCCTACCTTCCAACGCACAGCCGAGTGAGGATCAGTAAATTGAAATTGAAATATTTATTTAGTCTAAAAATGGATACAAGTGAGATTTAACATAACACATAAAATACGGACTGAGCCTTTCGAGATTATATACTCTCCTACACGGTGGCCGAGCGCGCTTAGTACAGTGTATTGGGAGCACTAGCTCTGGCGTCGGGGGTTCGAGCCCACGCGCCGGCAGGGCAAAGTTCTCTCAAAAACTATCCCTGACCGTGAAGGCAAGGTCTCGGGGGGCCCGCAAAGTCTCCTGCCCACGTCCTACTCCCTCGGGAGTATGTAGGCGCTCTCGTTAGCAGCCAAAGATCAGTCTGTTGATCCCTTAGGATAAGATCTAGGTTAAGTCTGTGTATTTTCAGCCCCATTGGCTGCCGGCTTGAAATAAACCGATTATTATTATTATTATTATTATTAACGATTATTATTATTATTATTATTATTATTATTATTATTATTATTATTATTATATGTGGCGTTGCAGCTGCTTGCATTCCTTTGTATTATTTTGCACTAGCGGCAACTGAAGATGGAATAAGTGGAAGTGGATACATTCGCACTTCGTGGAAGGGAAAATTAGTAAAAGATTGAGTTGTGTTTAATTTTTTAATTTTTTTAGAATATTTTAATTGTAAAAGAGAAAGAGATCCAAAGAAATTTATTTGTAGCTTATTATAGAACATTCCTAGAACTGGAACGTTTTTTTGTATTTTTTTTATTTTCATTACATACAGAGATGATTCCTCTTTGACACTAACATAATTATTTTATTATTTTGCATGGACATTCATAGGTTTATAATAAAGTAAACCTCTAGTTTTCACCCTTTGAGTACCAGCGACGTGCGTTATATTTTATTCTAGCTGTATTTAGACGATATTATGCAGCTTAGGAAGGATCTGGGTTAGTTAAAAGGGTTGGTTTAGAATTTAGATAGATTGAAGCCATATTATTGCTAGAGGTCCTTCCTAAGCTGAATACAATCGTCTTATAGTTGCCCGAATATGATGAAAAGGACGTCCCTGGTACTGAACGGGTTAACCCTTTCATAATTTTTTTTTTTTTTTATATTTCATTCATGCTAATATTAGATTATTTTAACGCTTATTATGACGCTTATTTTCTTCAGTCTATTCTGGCGTTCATTGTGCGATTTTATTCAGCTTAGGAAGGCTGTATGGGAGTCGGGGGCAAAATTGAGTTGGTTTTGACCCCTAAAATAATAGAATACGTTCCCTTATAGTGAAAGGATTAAACAGCTTTGGAAGGATCTCTTCAATTACGTGTACCCCAATTATACTGTAACCTCACTCTCTCTCTCTCACTCACTCACTCACTCACTCACTCACTCACTCACTCACTCACTCTCTCTCTCTCCACCCCTGCTTACACCTTCCACTAACACTCACCACTTCACCCCGTTATTCCAACAACCTCGGCCACTTATATTAGTTCTTAGACTTCGCAGCTTTTTTTCATGTTAAAGGGGGTAGGGTTTATTATTTGGTCGATATGTTTCTTATATCTATATATTTTTTTTACTTTCATCGCTAACGCTCCATCAAGCTTAAATATACACCCCCTAGACCCCCTTTGAGATAAATGTGTAAATTTTTCGGTAGCCGGTTCCTCCTAAATTACAGGCTCCCTATATCTCGGTAGAAAAAATCGACACCTAAATGGCACAACAGGTTATAAAATCGCCAAGCTAATGGAGCGAACGTCTTAAAATCTCATAAATAATGGGGCTAATCATTAGGAAGAAGGGGGTCCAGAAAATATACAAACCTCCCCTTAAAGTGGTGAGAAATAGTAGGTGTGAGTGGTTACGGCAAAGCTGGCCCATGTTGCTGGAACAAGATCAATGGGGGCCGAGGGAGAGGGTGAGAGAGTGTGTGAGTTACAAGGAGTTACAAGGAATAGTTAGTATCTCAGAGACCTTGTGGTCCATTCCGAGGAGATACTCGAAGTGGAAGGAGAGAGACTGTTTAGAGCCCTATACTCTTTACAGAGTGTGCAAAATACTATCTACTCTCTTCTTGAACTGCTCTACTGAAGAACTATTTACAACTTCGGAGGGAAGTTTGTTCCAGGTAGAACAGATCTTATATGTGAAAAAGTGTCCACAGATACTAGTGCTAAACCTTTTTCAATTCTAATTTTCAGCCATGGTTGCGTGTTGTATTCATATTGAGGCTAAACATTAGAGAGTGAGAGAGTGAGAGTGAGTAATTAGAGAGAGAGAAAGAGAGAGATACGCTGGTGTTTCTAGGTATCAGTGTCTGTCTTGGGAAGGTGAGCGTGTGGAGGAGTTTCCCAGAAGGTTGGTGGAGGTGGAGGGGGTGGTGGTGCAGGTATAATGTTTGGTATTTAGGTTCTGGCCCAGCTGTACAGTATGTCAGGGTTTGGTTCCAGGTTTGTGGGTTACTATGGAGGTATTGACTAGGGGATATTTAACACACATTCACAAACAGGCACGCATGCACGTACACACAGACACAAGCACGCACGCACGTAGTGCACACGCACTTACACACACACACACACTTACTGATATATACAGTATATACTGTATAGTCAAAATTAACACACATTTCAAAATACCTGTTCTTTTTACCAGCCAGTCGATATTTTATTGAATATAGTCCTAATAATTTACATGGGATAGTTTGATAACATACCCAATATGGTTAGACAACATAATGCAATATTTTGGTGATGATTAAATAATGCCACAGTAATTGCATACATTGATAATACAATATAAATATATATAAATATGAACCTTAAACACTTAAATAGACGATGGATATACATAAATCACAGATACACATCAATATATATACCGGTATATATATACTGTACCGGTATATACTGTATATATATGTTGGTAAAGCCAGGTAATACATTTTCTTTAATACATACGAGGTTGAAAGAAATGGCAATTTCTGCGTTGGAAATTATATTATTCAAAGTTTCCAGGTCTCTGATGAGTTTTCGCTGGGTGGCAGGAAGTAGATGAAGGAGATGAGCAAAATTCATGGTGGTGCAGGGTTACATTAAAGTACATGAAGATACAGGATATACGACGCGTTTCACTGGACAACCAGCATTATCAAGTAAGGAAGGAATGATATAAAAGGTAAACAGGAAGGGTATATATAGAGGGTGGAGGATCAGAGGAGGCGGAAAACAGGGGGCAAAAGTCTGCTATTGGTGGAAGGGTAAACTAGGAGAGAGAAAGGGGTTAACCGCTTCACGCATGCGCACTGGATGCGGGATGGTGGTCAGTAGGTGGGGTCGAAGCTGATTGGCTGCGTGTCGAGGGGCGTGGCCTAAGTTGTGTGGCGCCTGCAGAAGACGAAGCTGAAGGAGGTAGCGCGGGGGGCTGCGTGAAGGGCACCGGGGGGCGAGGAGGGGTGTTAGGTCCTGTAGGGTAGTGCCTTTTGGCAGAAGGAAGGATCTGAAGGTCCAGAGTTTGGTTGTTGATGTTGGGATGTAAGGCTTGGATATACTGTATAAAGCTTCGAGTATAGGCAATCTCCTTGGGTCACTTTCTTTATCGAGTATGGTGGTGTGTTTCTCTAACTCGTTGCGTGTGAGGTGAGGGTGGTTAGGGGTGAGATAGTGGTCTTTGATGGCTCCAGCCTGAAGGTGAAGAGTTAACCGACGTGAAAGACGAGTCTGCGTCATACCAACATAGGAATGAGGTCCACAGTCCTCATAATTACAGGTATGTTGGTAAATGACGTGATCGTCGGTCATCGGGCTCTTTATCTTGGTGGAGGCTGGTTTGTTGCGGAGAACGAGGTTGGAGGTCTTGGGGGATTTGTAATAAATTATTAATTTGATTTTGTTTTCCGGGTTGGTTGGGTGGACATGCTTGGAGATTATTTCTTTTAAGACGGCCTCGTCATTTTTGTGTTCAGAGGACATGTAATTGCGGTAGAAGATCTTAATTTCATTGGGGGGGTCAATGTTGGGAGGGCTTTGGGTGTACCATTTTTCCAGCACCATCAACCACCATCTTGAAAAAAAAAAACTGCTCACTGCTCACTACTGCTAACAACTCCTGCCTCTCAACTCGCTCTTGACCACCACTACCATGGCCACCAGCACTACCACAGCCAGTGGTATGGTCAAGTGGTTCAACCACAAGGCAGGCTTTGGCTTCATCACTATGAACAACGATGAGGACATTTTTTGTCACCACTCTAACATCAGCAACAACAACAAAAGCAGCACGAGAGCCTCGCTGAGGAATGGAGAAGCAGTGGAATTCACCGTCTATTCTGGGGGGAGAGGACCTGAGGCCATTAACATCAAAGGCCCTGAAGGAGCCCCAGTCAAGGGCTCCTCATTCTCCCCCCGGAATCATCCACCAAAGGCGACAACAACAACAACTACAGCAGAGGGGGAAGCGGTTCTAAGAGCAAGGATCTATGCCTGCGTTCAAACAGCTATGGCCATCGCTGGTTTGGATGAGCGTAGAATCTGCAAGCTGATCCCCTATCTGCTGAGTTGCAACAACCTGCCGACAATCATCATTCCTCAAGAGGCTTTCTCTGCAACACCATCAAACACCAAGAGGAAGAAGCCTGCCAACACCCAAGAAGACCCAGCTCCACCACAGAAGCCGAGGAGTGCCCCAAAACAACAGCTGCTTCTGCCAAGACCTCTCTGTCTAAGCAGGAGCAAACTGGTGCACTCCTCTACACCATCTACCGCTTCAACACCAACCAAGGAGAAGGCACCACCATCTACACCAACAACAACTGTGCACCAAACACCAGACCAAGGACCCCAACGACAACACCAATGGCCAACGTCACCGATTCCCAATTCGGAAGCTGACCAAGAACATGAACCTGATCTCGCCACCACCTCGGACAGGACCCGGCTATTATCTGCTCACTACTTCCATTCATCATGCTTCGACTTCCAGCCCGAACTCCAGTTCAGGACCTACAAGAACAAGAACGCCCCTCCTTCAACTCCTTCAACTCCGAAAACAACCTTTGAGCCTCCCGACCAGCCCAGCGTGAATGATCTGAAGGCGCGAAGGAAGAAAATCAAGATCGACAAGTCGAAACTGCTCCACAACCAAGACTCCAAAGATGAAGAACAACAATAGCAAGGTGGTCAGCCCACCTATTTTTTACCTCTCCAACTCTTCACCTTTCACCACTTCACCTTGAACTTCAACCTCTACTTTCTCAACTATGGGGACTCCTCACCAGCACCAGCACCTTTATATCATTCCTTCCTTACTTGATAATGCTGGTTGTCCAGTGAAACGCGTCGTATATCCTGTATCTTCATGTACTTTAATGTAACCCTGTACCACCATGAATTTTGCTCATCTCCTTCATCTACTTCCTGCCACCCAGCGAAAACTCATCAGAGACCTGGAAACTTTGAATAATAAAATTTCCAACGCAGAAATTGCCATTTCTTTCAACCTCGTATGTATTAAATAAAAAAAAAAAAAAAAAAAAAAAAAAAAAAAAAAATATATATATATATATATATATATATATATATATATATATATATATATATATATATATATATATATATATACATACACACACATTGTCATCGGTGAGCCTGTGTATTGTGTAAGGACTGTTTTGCCTTGCACTTGTGTGTGTTCGGGTGTCATTGATACAGTGTTTTAGTGAACTCTGTCTAAATTTGACATATTGAAATCGTGTAAATCGTGAAAGGTATGGCAATTGTGCTGTAATTTTACCTCTGGAATTTGCAGTTTAAACACGCATGCACGTCTACGGCCTCATTTAATTCAGAGAGAGAGATAGAGAGAGAACTGTTAGGGATGTAGTCTAAATGTACTATTAAACCTTTCAATTTTGGATAATACATTTCTAATTATGACAATTTTGTCACTACTAGTCTGACAATTCACGCTGCAAGCAAATTTACTTGAGAATGTGAGGAATAATTCATCTTTAATAACTCCTTCTACGACGATTCTCACAAACAGTATATGATCCAAGTAAGAGAATACATCATTATTTCTACACATAGTATGTACAGGGGTACGAAGCCTTTACAAGTAGTTTTCATACGAATGCAGCAAGTTATGAACTGCATTTTTTTAACAGAACAACCTTTATCTAAAGTGTGTCATTGTTATCGTGATTGTATAGTTATCTATGGTTATTTTTGTTAACATTGTAAATCCATGATTACATCAAAATTCGTTTTTGAAGGACTCTGTATCGATGAGTTTCCTATCGACATACTTTCGGCTCATGTATCTTTCATAAATGAGCATTTTTAATAAATATGTATGAATAGCAATATTTATATTCTTACTATGCAATGTAATAATTCATGAAAGTTTACATGCTGGTGGAGTTATAAATGCAAAATATTTAGCCGAAATCAGCATGCTATTCTCTCTTGTCTTTGATTGGTTGTTAGAATAATTATAATTATGTTGGTTGCACCCCAGCCGATTTTGATAAACTTGGTTATGATTTCCTTACTTGAAAAGGTAAGTGGACATTTTTGTAACTCTTTATTTCTAAAGTTGGCTCTAAGGTATATAAAATCGGTTGGTGGTAGCTGGAATAAAGTATGAAATGTTGTTTAAATTACGGTAGAAATTCGGTTGTGACGATTTCATTAATGAGGGAAGGGTTTATCTATTGGTCGAATTATTTTTTTTTATTTTTATTTTTTTTTAAAGTTTCCTCCATAGACTTCCATCAAACTTAAAAAAAAAACATTCCCAATATCCCTCTTCTAGATACATTTGTCGGTAGATATTTAAGGGGGGTCACCGTTTTTTTTTTTTGTATCTTTCTCTCCTTTTCTCTCTTTCCCTGGCTTATATCCATTCGGCCTCATTCAGCCAACTGTTTTAAGATATTTATCCCCATCCAGGTGTTGATTTCTTCCTGGCGAGCAATTGTGAGCCAGCATTCTATGGAGAAAGCCGGCTTCGCCGAAGACATTTGTCGATAGAAAAATGTACAAATTTAGCTTGCAAATAACAAAAATGTATACAGTATATGCTGGCTCGCTACCGCTCGCCAGGAAAATATTGACACCTGGATGGGGGTAAACGTCTTAAAACAGTAGGCTGAATGGGGCCGAATGGATAAAAGCCAAAGAGAGAGGGAGAGAAAGAGAAAAAAAGCGAGGTTGGCTCCCGTAGAATACGGGGGTTAGGAGGGTAGTGGTAGCCGTATTAGGTACTGCTGTATAAGGAATTATATGGTGCAGTTCGTATTGTGTTCATGGTAATACGGGGGTTAGGAGGGTAGTGGTAGCCGTATTAGGTACTGCTGTATAAGGAATTATATGGTGCAGTTCGTATTGTGTTCATGGTAATACGGGGGTTAGGAGGGTAGTGGTAGCCGTATTAGGTACTGCTGTATAAGGAATTATATGGTGCAGTTCGTATTGTGTTCATGGTAATACGGGGGTTAGGAGGGTAGTGGTAGCCGTATTAGGTACTGCTGTATAAGGAATTATATGGTGCAGTTCGTATTGTGTTCATGGTAATATGGTAGTGGTAAGATTGGTAGTGTTAGTGGTGGTGGTAGTTGTGGTGGTGGTAAGATTGGTAGTGTTAGTGGTGGTGGTAGTTGTGGTGGTGGTAAGATTGGTGGTGGTAGTTGTGGTAGTGGTAAGATTGGTGGTGGTAGTTGTGGTAGTGGTAAGATTGGTAGTGTTAGTGGTGGTGGTAGTTGTGGTAGTGGTAAGATTGGTAGTGTTAGTGGTGGTGGTAGTGGTAAGATTGGTAGTGTTAGTGGTGGTGGTAGTTGTGGTAGTGGTAAGATTGGTAGTGTTAGTGGTGGTGGTAGTTGTGGTGGTGGTAAGATTGGTAGTGTTAGTGGTGGTGGTAGTTGTGGTGGTGGTAAGATTGGTGGTGGTAGTTGTGGTAGTGGTAAGATTGGTGGTGGTAGTGGTAAGATTGGTAGTGTTAGTGGTGGTGGTAGTTGTGGTGGTGGTAAGATTGGTAGTGTTAGTGGTGGTGGTAGTTGTGGTGGTGGTAAGATTGGTAGTGTTAGTGGTGGTGGTAGTTGTGGTGGTGGTAAGATTGGTGGTGGTAGTTGTGGTAGTGGTAAGATTGGTGGTGGTAGTTGTGGTAGTGGTAAGATTGGTAGTGTTAGTGGTGGTGGTGGTAAGATTGGTAGTGTTAGTGGTGGTGGTAGTTGTGGTGGTGGTAAGATTGGTGGTGGTAGTTGTGGTAGTGGTAAGATTGGTGGTGGTAGTTGTGGTAGTGGTAAGATTGGTAGTGTTATTGGTGGTGGTAGTTGTGGTATTGGTAAGATTGGTAGTGTTAGTGGTGGTGGTAGTGGTAAGATTGGTAGTGTTAGTGGTGGTGGTAGTTGTGGTAATGGTAAGATTGGTAGTGTTAGTGGTGGTGGTAGTTGTGGTAGTGGTAAGATAGGTAGTGTTGTGGTGGTGTGGTAGTTGTGGTAGTGGTAAGATTGGTAGTGTTAGTGGTGGTGGTAGTTGTGGTAGTGGTAAGATTGGTAGTGTTAGTGGTGGTGGTAGTTGTGGTAGTGGTAAGATTGGTAGTGTTAGTGGTGGTGGTAGTTGTGGTAGTGGTAAGATTGGTAGTGTTAGTGGTGGTGGTAGTTGTGGTAGTGGTAAGATTGGTAGTGTTAGTGGTGGTGGTAGTTGTGGTAGTGGTAAGATTGGTAGTGTTAGTGGTGGTGGTAGTTGTGGTAGTGGTAAGATTGGTAGTGTTAGTGGCGGTGGTAGTTGTGGTAGTGGTAAGATTGATAGTGGTAGTGGTAAGATTGGTAGTGTTAGTGGTGGTGGTAGTAGTAGTTGTGGTAGTGGTAAGATTGGTAGTGTTAGTGGTGGTGGTAGTGGTAAGATTGGTAGTGTTAGTGGTGGTGGTAGGTGTGGTAGTGGTAAGATTGGTAGTGTTTGTGGTGGTGGTAGTTGTGGTAGTGATAAGATTGGTAGTGTTAGTGGTGGTGGTAGTGGTAAGATTGGTAGTGTTAGTGGTGGTGGTAGTTGTGGTAGTGGTAAGATTGGTAGTGTTAGTGGTAGTTGTGGTAGTGGTAAGATTGGTAGTGTTAGTGGTGGTGGTAGTTGTGGTAGTGGTAAGATTGGTAGTGTTAGTGGTGGTGGTGGTAGTTGTAGTGGTAAGATTGGTAGTGTTAGTGGTGGTGGTAGTGGTAAGATTGGTAGTGTTAGTGGTGGTGGTAGTTGTGGTAGTGGTAAGATTGGTAGTGTTAGTGGTTGTGGTAGTGGTAAGATTGGTAGTGTTAGTGGTGGTGGTAGTTGTGGTAGTGGTAAGATTGGTAGTGTTAGTGGTGGTGGTAGTTGTGGTAGTAGTAAGATTGGTAGTGGTAGTTGTGGTAGTGGTAAGATTGGTAGTGTTAGTGGTGGTGGTAGTTGTGGTAGTGGTAAGATTGGTAGTGGTAGTGGTAGTTGTGGTAGTGGTAAGATTGGTAGTGTTAGTGGTGGTGATAGTTGTGGTAGTGGTAAGATTGGTAGTGTTAGTGGTGGTGGTAGTTGTGGTAGTGGTAAGATTGTTAGTGGTGGTGGTAGTTGTGGTAGTGGTAAGATTGGTAGTGTTAGTGGTGGTGGTAGTTGTAAGATTGGTAGTGTTAGTGGCGGTGGTAGTTGTGGTAGTGGTAAGATTGATAGTGTTAGTGGTGGTGGTAGTGGTAAGATTGGTAGTGTTAGTGGTGGTGGTAGTTGTGGTAGTGGTAAGATTGGTAGTGTTAGTGGTGGTGGTAGTTGTGGTAGTCAATCAATCAATCAATCAATTCCTTTATTTCGCAATACATATGTACAGTACACAGTACAAAACACACACATTACATAATCCAATAAAAATTATAGTAAAGTTAAATCAAAATGTATTAAACATTCAAAATTATTTCATATATACAAACTATTTACAATATTAGCTTCTGATAGTCAGGATAAAATCATCAAATAAAATATTATACAAAATATATGCATTCAAAACTCAATTATGAGGATGGAAGTCATTCGATAATGAAATTATCGAATACAATTAAAATGCAATTTCTAAAACGTATTTGTTGCCTACAACCGCTGTTAACAAATAATAGTTACGCCCTTCTAGAGCTAAAACCCATAATAGAAACATGGACCTCGCCTGTCCTCATGCCCTTGTACCCACTCAATCCTGGCTCTCAAAACATCCAGATTTTCTCCTAGTAGCCTACATCTACATTATAAGTTTTTCGAAACAAATTTACCACATTTTGAACCATGAAACCTTCTTTAATAATAGGAATATTATGCCTAATTATAGGATTTTGAGACCTTAATACTCTTTTGCAGTATCGTGCTTGAACTAATGCTGTATGATGATTGAGTAGCAATTGTTTGCATCGAGCTGCAGTGATATGGCTGCTGGCGTAGGGAGGTACGCCACAAATACGCTTAAGGGATTTATTAAATGCAACTGAAAATGCTTTAAAACCATTAGAATTAAAAGAACTGTCGTGATTCCATAGGGGAAGTCCATAATCTGGTAGACAGTAAGAATTAAAAAGAAATAACATTGTATCTTTGTTCACTTGTTTGTAATTTCTAAAAATACTATTAAGCCTCTCACGACCATATGACGCAGAGGTTGCCAGATTAGCAATACTAAATAGAGTTCTCTCACTCTTATAATTACCTTTCCAAAATTAGTTTTCTGCCCACAGCTAACTCAAAGACCACTGCAGAGGTTGAAGTAACTAAACTAAAGGTTTATAAATACCCCTGATGGTAACAAAGGCTTTAAAGTATCCCTAATAGGCTCAAAATTGCGTCAAGAACGTGAGAGGGTTAAAAGATCCATAACAATTATTTATTCTAAAAGTTATGTCATCTGAGTCTTTAAAATTAAACAAAATATTGTGGCCCAGATATTTGAATCCCTTCACCACCTCCAAGGTATCTCCGTTCAGCTCAATGCTCTGCGTCTGCTGATTATTATTGGTAGTAAATATCATGCATTTAGATTTATCTCTGTTAATTTTAAGTAAATGTTGATCAATACAAGAACATAATTTGCTATATAATATATCCATATCTTGAAAAGAATCAGCCAGGAGGACTATATCATCAGCGTAGGCTAATATGTTGCATCTCACATCTCCATATTTACATCCTGCATTAGTACCAGCCTCTTCATTTATAATTTTGTCCATGTATAAATTGTATAGAAAGGGTGAGAGTATTCCACCTTGCCTCACACCTTTCTCAACATAAACATAGTTGCTATAAGAGTCTTGCCATCTTACATTCGCTTTCTGATTCCTTAGGTAATGCCATTAAAATTAATATTACATCTACTGGTAGTGACAATTCTAATAATTTGTTCCCTAAAATAAAATGGTCTACCCTATCAAAAGTTTTACTTAGGTCAATAAATGTAGCTACTGCATTGTTCTTACAATTCGAGTATTTTTTCATAATGTCTTTAAGAATAAAACAAGTATCTGTGGTTGAAGACCCTGATTTAAACCCGAATTGTCTAAAGTTGAGAACCACTTTTTCAGATAAAATATCTAAAATCAATAATTCAAATAGTTTTAAAAGGCATGAGGACTGCATAATGGGTCTGTAATTATCTGACTCTGTAATATTTTTCCTACTGTCTTTTATAATAGGTGTAATAGTACCCTTCAGCAAGTCACCAGGGAGATAGCAGTGGATAAAACAAGTATTTAAAAAATGAGCAATATTTTCCAAAAAAGACCAAGATGCATTCTTTAAAAAAATTGTGTGAATAAAATCATGACCTTCACCAAAGTTAAGACGCATTAACAATTGTTTTATAGTGTGACTAGAGATCTTTAAACGCATTTTTCTACCTTAAGTAGTGGTAAGATTGGTAGTGTTAGTGGCGGTGGTAGTTGTGGTAGTGGTAAGATTGGTAATGTTAGTGGTTGTGGTAGTGGTAAGATTGATAGTGTTAGTGGTGGTGGTAGTTTTGGTAGTGGTAAGATTGATAGTGTTAGTGGTGGTGGTAGTGGTAAGATTGGTAGTGTTAGTGGTGGTGGTAGTTGTGGTAGTGGTAAGATTGATAGTGTTAGTGGTGGTGGTAGTTTTGGTAGGTAGTGGTAAGATTGATAGTGTTAGTGGTAGTGGTAAGATTGGTAGTGTTAGTGGTGGTGGTAGTTTTGGTAGTGGTAAGATTGATAGTGTTAGTGGTGGTGGTAGTGGTAAGATTGGTAGTGTTAGTGGTGGTGGTAGTTTTGGTAGTGGTAAGATTGATAGTGTTCGTGGTGGTGGTAGTGGTAAGATTGGTAGTGTTAGTGGTGGTGGTAGTTGTGGTAGTGGTAAGATTGATAGTGTTAGTGGTGGTGGTAGTTTTGGTAGTGGTAAGATTGGTAGTGTTAGTGGTGGTGGTAGTGGTAAGATTGGTAGTGTTAGTGGTGGTGGTAGTTTTGGTAGTGGTAAGATTGGTATTGTTAGTGGTGGTGGTAGTTGTGGTAGTGGTAAGATTGGTAGTGTTAGTTGTGGTAGTGGTAAGATTGATAGTGTTAGTGGTGGTGGTAGTTTTGGTAGTGGTAAGATTGATAGTGTTAGTGGTGGTGGTACTGGTAAGATTGGTAGTGTTAGTTGTGGTAGTGGTAAGATTTATAGTGTTAGTGGTGGTGGTAGTTGTGGTAGTGGTATGATTGGTAGTGTTAGTGGTGGTGGTAGCTTTGGTAGTGGTAAGATTGATAGTGTTAGTGGTGGTGGTAGTGGTAAGATTGGTAGTGTTAGTGGTGGTGGTAGTTGTGGTAGTGGTATGATTGGTAGTGTTAGTGGTGGTGGTAGTTGTGGTAGTGGTAAGATTGGTAGTGTTAGTTGTGGTAGTGGTAAGATTGGTAGTGTTAGTGGTGGTGGTAGTTGTGGTAGTGGTAAGATTGGTAGTGTTAGTGGTGGTGGTAGTTGTGGAAGTGGTAAGATTGGTAGTGTTAGTGGTGGTGGTAGTTGTGGTAGTGGCGGTGGTGGTGGTAGTTGTGGTAGTGGTAATAATGATAGTGTTAGTGGTGGTGGTAGTTGTGGTAGTGGTAAGAATGACAGTGGTGGTGGTGATGGTAGTTTAGGTAGTGGTAAGAATGTTAGTGTTAGTGGTAGTTGTGGTAGTGTAGCCAATAGTGTGATGGTAGTTGTGGTAGTGGTAAGAATGACAGTGGTGGTGGTGATGGTAGTTGTGGTAGCCAATAGTGTGATGGTAGTTGTGGTAGTGGTAAGAATGACAGTGGTGGTGGTGATGGTAGTTGTGGTAGCCAATAGTGTGATGGTAGTTGTGGTAGTGGTAAGAATGACAGTGGTGGTGGTGATGGTAGTTGTGGTAGCCAATAGTGTGATGGTAGTTGTGGTAGTGGTAAGAATGACAGTGGTGGTGGTGATGGTAGTTGTGGTAGCCAATAGTGTGATGGTAGTTGTGGTAGTGGTAAGAATGACAGTGGTGGTGGTGAGGGTTAGTGTGGTGGTAGCCAATAGTGTGATGGTAGTTGTGGTAGTGGTAGTAGTGGTGGTGATGGTAGTTGTGGTAGCCAATGGTGGTAGTTGTGGTAGGTGGTGGGTGTAGTTGTGGTAGCCAATAGTGTGATGGTAGTTGTGGTAGTGGTAAGAATATTAGTGGTGGTGGTGATGGTAGTTGTGGTAGCCAATAGTGTGATGGTAGTTGTGGTAGTGGTAAGAATATTAGTGGTGGTGGTGATGGTAGTTGTGGTAGCCAAATGTGTGGTAGAGGTGGTGGTGTTGGAGGGGGAGTAGTGGCCTCGTGTGTGGTTCTAACAATATACTCTCTCTCTCTCTCTCTCTCTCTCTCTCTCTCTCTCTCTCTCTCTCCTCTCTCTCTCTCTTCTCTCTCCTCTCTCTTATCTCTCTCTCTCTCCTCT